>JAQIYA010000557.1:0-19138 GCA_034699355.1 Microtritia minima
TGGGAATAAAGTAAAGGCACACAATGTGCACATGACTATCAAATATCTCTTGATCTTCCAAATATTTTCACACTCTTTAATTGAACATTTTTGAAATAATTTTAGAATCTGACAAAAGTGGAAATTAAAAAAGTTTCTAATAGTGATGTATCTCACTATTTAAATGAAGCGCAAAAATATTTCTGGCAATTGGGCGACAATTATTTTGATAATGAATTTATGAAAATACAAAATAAAGTTATAGAAAATACATTCAATAATATAAGACAGACTAAAATTATTGATTTCTTTAAATAAATTAAGTGTTTTGCATTTATTTTTATAATTAAATAATTTTTAGCAATTTTTGTGCATTTTTATGAACACTTTTGCAAAACCCAACGACTTCATAAAAATGGTACCATCACTGTAATACAATAATATTAATATAAAAGAATTCACTTTTTTAATTAAAACCTCAAACCGAACAAAATTTTGAATAATTCGATTTTGTAATTTTATTGTTTCAATTTGTATTTATACTTTGTAGAAAAAATTTATACTTAAACATTAAAGGGTTTAAATTTTAAATTTATAAATGACAAAATAAATTAAAATTATTTCAAAAATGATTAGTTGCACACAAATCGCATTATTAATGCAAATTAGATTCAATACAATTTGTAGTTTACATTCTCTCTGTACAAAATATGTTATACTTTTTATTAAATATCTGTTAACTTTTAAGTTAATAATTATACATTGTATAATTATATATTTTTGCATTCTTATCATATTATTTAAGTTTCTAAAGTATTTAATAAGAATCAAAGATTATATTATAATCAAGAATTAGTAAAATTTTCATTTTTTTAACCAGTATTTAACAGTAAGTCAGTAGAACTTTCGTAGTGCTTATAATTTCTCACCTCAACTACTCTAACTTCATGTAAGCTCTGCACTCACTTTGAGCTTTCCTTATTTAATAATAAAAAATGAAATAAATTTGAAGCTAAACCCTAAACATATAAAATGATTGGCTTTACTTTTGAACGAAAATTGATAAAAATAGAAGAGAGTTGTGGTGTTTTGGATTAACTGTTCGACTCATAGACTCGTTTGGCCGACAATCAAAACGATGCGCTCGACGAGTGCACATGCGCTGTAGTGACACAATGGGTGATAGTGTAGTGATATTGTAGTGATATTATGCGAGCGTATGTGAAGTGTATGTCGAAGTGTATGTGAAGTGTATGAGCGTATGAAATGTAATGTAATGTACGGAATATTACATATGAAGTGAATAGCAGTGAATAGCAATTATATGAATGATAGCAAAGGTGAACGACAGGCATCGATACACTGATTGTCCATTAGTGTCCACATTGTGATACCATTGTCATACCATTCTCTTGTGATGAGAGTGTGAACATAATCGATGATTAGCGAGTCGAGTGAAGAGTGAACTTTAGTGTTGACCACAATTAGCAAATGATGTCAATTGCAACGATTGCTAGCGATTTGATGGTGATTTAGCGTATCGTTAACGTTGACATAGCATTGATTGGCGTTGAATAGGCATTGAATTGGTAGTGCTCTACCAAAACATTAGCATTTCGTACGTTCATATCTAACTATAAACTAATTATTATGACATAACGCAGTCTCGCGTACAGTCGTCTGTACAGTCGTCTGTACGCCAAATGCGATTAGCGTTTCATTTGACGCAACAAATCTATTGTGACTCACGTGACGCTTGATTTACATTACTTGTCTTTTAATTGTTAGATTGGATTTTGAAGTTCAGTAATGAGTTTGAAGCAAACGAAAAAAGACACGAAAATGAGAATCCGAGCGTTTCCCGTAAGTGTGGCTCACTTGCCATCACTATCGACATCACATGTCAATCACATCACAATCACATCTCACCTCTTCTCTCCTCTTCTCTCCCTTTCAGACCTCTATGGACGAGAAGTATGTGCTCAACATTTGGACACTTCTCAAGAATGCCATTCAAGAGATTCAAAAGAAGAACAACAGTGGGCTCAGCTTTGAAGAGCTGTATCGCAACGCGTATACAATGGTATTACACAAACACGGAGAGCGTCTCTATAACGGACTGAGAGATGTGGTCAAAGAACATCTCGTTTATAAGGTTCATATTGTGCTCATATAGTTATTGTTATTGTTATATTATTATTGCTAAAATTGTTAACGAGTTGTGACGGCATGTGATCGCAGGTTCGCGTCGATGTTCTCAATGCATTGAATAATAACTTTCTGCAAATACTAAACCAAGCGTGGACTGACCACCAGACAAGTATGGTTATGATAAGGGATATTCTTATGTATATGGTATGTCCATTTCATTGCAATATCGGTGTGTGATTTGCATATCTATTATTGTAGGATCGAGTCTATGTCCAGCAAAACAATGTCGACAACGTTTATAATTTGGGTTTAAACTTGTTTCGCGATCATGTGGTGAGGTATGGATGCATTCGCGACCATCTCAGAGAGACTCTGCTCGATATGGTTATGAGAGAACGAAGAGGCGAAGTGATCGATAGATTGGCGGTTAGAAATGCATGCCAAATGCTTATGGATCTCGGCATCGATTCGCGATCTGTATATGAAGAAGACTTTGAGCGACCATTTTTGCAACAGTCAGCTGAGTTTTATCGAGTAAATTTTTTAGTTAATTTTTAAATTTTGAATGATTTTAAAAATATATTAATTACTATTTATTTGTTCAACAGTTTGAAAGCCAAAACTTTTTACAAGAAAATAGCGCATCCGTTTATATTAAGAAAGTCGAGCAACGCATTAATGAAGAAGCAGAGCGAGCCAAACATTATCTCGACGAGTCCACTGAACAGCAAATTGTTGGCGTCGTAGAAGAAGAGTTAATAAGTAAGCACATGAAGACTATTGTCGAAATGGAAAATTCTGGTGTGGTTCACATGTTGAAGAATCAGAGAATAGAAGGTAAAGTTATGATTAAGTGCGTGCAACTATAAGTAATATAAATAAATTCTAATTTATTAGATCTGTGCTGTATGTATAAACTATTTTGTCGCGTAAATAATGGATTGCAAGCCATTATATTTTGCGTGAGCACATATCTTCGGGAACAGGGAAAAGCTCTCGTTACTGAAGATGAAGGCGGAAAAGGAGATGCCGTTACCTTTGTTCAGGTTTGAATACTGTTTTTATTTTAAAAAATATTGTTTTGAGATATTTAATATTTATATATATTTCATTATTTTTTATTTCGTTACAGTCTTTGTTAGATCTAAAGGATCGTTTTGATACTTTTCTATCGAATTCATTTAATGGCGATAAAGAATTTTTAAAAATGATAGCTAAAGACTTTGAGTATTTCTTGAATCTCAACGCGAAATCACCTGAATATTTATCTCTTTTTATTGATGACAAACTAAAAAAAGGTGTTAAAGGAATGACTGAACAAGAAATTGAGCAGGTTTTAGATAAGACTATGGTTTTATTTCGGTATTTGCAAGAAAAAGATGTATTTGAGAGATATTATAAGCAACATTTGGCTAAACGTTTATTGCTCAACAAAAGTGTTTCCGACGACTCAGAGAAAAATATGATTTCTAAGCTTAAAACCGAATGCGGCTGTCAGTTCACATCCAAACTGGAGGGTATGTTCAAAGACATATCCGTTTCCAACACTATGATGGAAGAATTTAAAACTCACGTCAATTCATCAGATGTAAGCATTTACAAGTTATTTATATTTTTATACCTACAGAGATAATCGATACAAATTGTTTAATGCATAATTTAGATAAACCTGTGGGGCGTTGACTTGAATGTTAGAGTGTTGACGACGGGCTTCTGGCCGACTCAGTCGACTCCATCGAAGTGCAACATTCCTATGTCGCCGAGAAATGCTTTCGAAGCTTTTCGCCGTTTTTATTTAGGAAAACATAGCGGACGTCAATTGACTCTGCAGTCACAACTCGGTTGGGCTGATCTGAACGCTGTGTTTTATGGCGCAAAAAAAGAAGATCAGACAGATATTAATTCCAATTCTAACGGCTGCAGTTCCAGCTCTAATTTAGATAATGGTTCTAATATTGTTAGCACTTCATCACCATTTTTAACATCACAATCTGTTAATATTAGCAAAATTTCTCCTCGAAAGCATATAATACAAGTGTCTACACACCAGATGTGCGTTTTAATGTTATTCAACAACAGAGACAAAATCAGTTATGAAGAAATTGCCAGTGAAACTGATATTTCAGAGAAAGATTTAGTTCGTGCTCTGCAGTCTTTAGCGATGGGTAAAGCAACTCAACGTGTTCTAATTAAAAACCCTCGAACTAAGGAAATGGGTTTGTATTTGTCTTATATAAAAACTTTTATGAAAATTCATAAATTGTTTACTCGATAGAACCAAATCACGTATTTATGGTTAACGATTCATTTACATCAAAGCTTCATCGTGTAAAAATTCAGGCCGGTATGAGTTAATCAAATCAACCACAAATCGTAACAATCAATAATGAGTTTTTCGAATCGCAGTGACAGCGAAAGGGGAATCGGAACCCGAAAGAAAAGAGACGCGATCTAAAGTAGATGAGGACCGCAAACATGAAATCGAAGCGGCGATTGTGAGAATTATGAAGGCCAGGAAGAGAATGAGTCATTCAAGTTTAGTTGCGGAGGTATTTATCTGTGTGTTCACTTAAATCACTTTATTCACGCTTTTATCGAATGAATAGGTGACCGAACAACTTAAGTCGAGATTCTTACCGAGTCCTATGGTAATCAAGAAGAGAATTGAAGGGCTTATTGAAAGGGAATATTTAGCACGAACTCCAGAGGACAGGTATTTCACTTATTTATCCCAATTTATATGAACTATTCGTTAATTTTGTTATTTATCTTTTACAGAAAATTGTATACATATGTAGCTTAATGCGGCTTTAAATGTTTTAATAATAAAAATACAAACCTTAAAAGCCAATTATTTATTATATGTTGAAACATCTAATAGTTTGTAAAATTTATTTTTACCAAATTTAATAATTCATCGATTATTGGGTAAAATTATGATCATTTATATATAAGTTTATAAACCAAGTACTTTTTATAATATTGAAATAATTAAAATTGAAATTGGATTGAGATATCATTTTCAACTATTAAACATCATTGTCTTCGTAATGCTTGTAAAATTTTTTTGATTGTTTAACAATCCTTGGATCGCTTTGTATATTAGAACTAATGGCTCCACTCTTTGATATAAGCCATTCTAAAACTAAAATTAAACGAAAATATATGAGTTTAGTATTGATTTTGGAAATAGCCTTACTTTCAAGTGATGCCTTTGTTCCGCCAAATGTTTGCGAACCGATTAATTGTTTTTTAAGGCAACCATTTTGGTAAATAAAAACTGCTGGTAAACTGCTTTCCGGAAAATTGGGAATACATAGCGATGCTATGCTTTTTAGAAATTTCGTATTCGGATATTTCTTTGCCAATTCATCGATCAATTGTAAAATTACCGAACAATCTATTATTCTGTGATAATTTATAGATTAGAAAATGATTAATGATATGAATTGAAAAGCGAACACACCCTCGTTCGTAGAGCACGAGCACGACCCAGACGTCAAGTCCGGCCTCATTAACCTGTTGCACATAGTCTGACGCAGTTATTTCTCTCACATCTGCAAACCTCGGCAGCAATGCTTCCGCTCTCATCTCTGCCATTCGCCTATTCCTGTATTCCCTCATTAAGTCGTCGTCCTCGTCATCCAAATCTTCGGCTTTAACTTCTTTATTGATGTTTTTATTAATTACTACATTATCGTTATCTTGCAATTTCTTTGGCGGGTCTTTAATCCCGTATTTGATTAAAATGTCATCCCATTCTGTGTCTCCCTATAAATATTAATTATAATATTTAAATGCAATATTTTCAATTAAATACTAACCATTGATTAAATTTTTACTTATAATTTAAAAATTAATTTTATTAAAATAATTAAAATTTATTCAATTTACTGAGAATATGAGTCGATAAAATAAAATAGTATAGAGTATGTTATTCTATACTAAGCTATGGCACGCAATTTGTCCCAAAAAGTATATATAACTTCAAATATCTTCCAAACTATTTCTTGCTCTATAGAGACTGTAATGCTTACTTTAAATGGAAGTGACGATTGCGTCGTCTCATGAAAACACGAATCAAACACTTAAAGGGAAAATGTAAAACTGAAACTGTTTGAGTGTAGTTAAGAATAATGAATAACTTTTTAATTTTGAATTAACTTATTAATTAACTACAGTTTGTTAGAAGTTTATTACTTATAACAAACTCATTTAACTCTTAAATATATGAGTTTAAATTCTCAATAAAGCATACCTGTATTAATATCATTAAATCATTATTTGATATCATTATTAAATTTACATGCGATCATCAGTGTCTCTATTAGTTTGTTATAATTCATTTAAACCGTTCATTTTGACTTAAAAAATATTGAAAATTAAATTAATCAATTTTTTCTCTGTTTAATTACAAGATTATGATTATTGAACGCTAAAAGAGGAAACACTAGAAATGTTACTTTCATTATGCTATTTATCTGTAAAACTGTAAATACTAAGTTTAATCATTAATAATCATTAATAATGTTTAATAATTGCAAATTAAGTTTGTTTTTTGATTGTGTTAATAATATTGTTTCAAAAGTGACCTAAAAATGTAAAATAAGAGTTTGACACTTGATATCGTAACATAATTTAGCTCAAACATCATTTACAAATAGGATTATCGTATTTTATTTTTATAAAAAACATTAGGCTTTAAACAGTTTACTGAATGAGAGTTTAACAATACATTTATAAATGTACGAACATTGATATGGATATGAATATGTAAATATGGAAACGCGAGCCAAAAATATGATTAGTAAAAATATGATAACGTAATAGTTATGTTTGGCTCAATCGCTTTGATTCATACGTATTCGCATTATTGTCAACATATGATGTGATGCGAGGCGAGTCACAACAGACTCAGTGAACAGTACGCAACTGCGATCACTGCGATCATTGCGTTCACTCGCGTCTCCATTATTTGCTAATTGTTTTCACTGCGATCGCTATGAATCGCGACGAATGCCACTGAAATATGCTGTCGTTAAGCGAAAAGAGTGGCACACCTAAGAGGTCGTTATGTAAGTCGAAATGCCATTCGTGTGAGCGGTCTGTTGGGTCCGTTCGGTGGACGCGATGGCTCGCCACCAACAATGTCTGCATAATCTCACTATTAATTTACGCTGTGATCGATGCGATCGATGCCGATGTCGTTGTGGTATTCATTTCTGGCTCTCATTTCTATCAGTTTCTCTAATTTCGTTTTCATAGATATCGGCGACAAATCAAACCGTCGATGTCTTCATAGATTTTGAATTGGGATTTGCGGCCAGTCTTCCCAGCGATGGACTGAAAGTGAGTGAATGTAAACCTAAAGCAAACGTATTTATCGATGCAATCGATGTTAGGCTCGCATAGTGAGCGCATACCCCGAAGACGCGTGTTCTCCCATCGAAAGTCCTCCGCTATCGAACGACAGTTCGCACAAATGGGTGGCACTCATTAAGCGATATCCGTGCGATTTCCAGCGAAAGGTTACCCAAATTGACACTATGTTTAGCTATTTAATTGTAATGCTAATTAATTGTATTGTAATGCGATGTGACTACAGGTGCGAAACGCAATGGACGCCAAATTTGATGCCGCTATCATTTATAACATTGATTTCTCTGCTGTCAAATATTCTTCATCTCATTTCCCACAAATTGGTGAATAATTTTTGAATTTTTTTTAACATACTTGTTAATATTAAAAGTTTTTTCTCTTTAAACGTGAATATTTTAAAAACTCAGCTTAACTTCATTAAGTCCAGAATTCATTCACACTTGAATTTATTTGCATGTATTGCTAATATTTGAAATTTTACAATAAATCATGCAATTGTTATAAAAGCAAGTGTTTATAACAATCAAAATATGTATAAATTTGATGGCCATTTGTCAATCAAAAGCATGCTTAGTTTTAAATTAATTTTTATATGTTTAGATCAAATAAAAAAGATAAATATAATAACATTAATTGGATAAAAATATTTTTTTTCAACTTTGTTTTTAAACTTATTTTTTGAATTTTAAATTTGTTTTTGCAATTCTTTGTTAAAAAAATAGAAACATTGATTATTTAGACATTAAAAGAATTTAAACTAATAATAATGTTTTTTGAATGAACAATTTATAATCTTTCTATATTTTATATGAATCTATTTTGTTAACTGACGTATTAGTTTTATTTAAATGTTATGTAATGTAAAAAAATAAATCGCTTACTTATGATAAACTATCTTATGTTACTGAACTAGAGATTTGCTAAAATCTTAGCTTTCACTTCAATTTTCAAAGCGAATTAATCGAGTGCCAGCTCTGACTGAAGCTCTATATGTTTAATGTGGTAACTCAGCTCAACATTAATGTTTTAGTAATGGATGCCCAATGATTTAGTGATTAAACATTGCATTTAAAATAGTTGTTTTAGCAAAAATATATTAAACAAAGTTTTGCTTATTATTTTGAACAGTATAATTATTCAGAAATTTAAGTTAGAAATTGTAAACCTCAAAGAGGCATCACGTCAGCTCACAGCTCGAGGCTAAGCTAAGCTAAGCTGAAGCTCGCATCGATGAGCTGATGTCCTTTCCTAAACCGAAATAACTGCCTTTGCATTCATTCATCTCTCAAAGTTAGGATAAGTCTAAAATGATCATAACCTAACTCACACTCGGTTTAACAGCGTTACAGTTTAAGTTGAAGCTCTAAACGTTTAAATGTCGTTATACGTTCAAACTTGAGCCCCGATAATAATAAAGCATGAGCTCGTGATAAAGCTCAATATTTTAAGAAAGCTCGATCGAAGCTAAGCTTAATCTGGAGGTTATTTATTTATTTATTTAGCTCAAGCTTAATATTATTTATAACAAAACAGAAAAAACCTAATAATTTATAAAATATTAAAATTACATTTCTAAAGAGATTCAATCATTTATTATCATTAAATGTTATTAAATATTTTATTTTGAATAAATACCAAATCTCTTAAAATTTATAAACATGAAAATAGATTTTAATAATTCAGGTGTTATATTCAGTATTATTTAGTAAATCCATTGATTTATTTGAAGAAAGTGTAAGTTATTTTCTAAATAGATATAAATTTAATAGAAATTAATTACATAATGACAAAGATTTTAAAAATGTTAAATATTATTCTTTATTTTTTAATATTAATGTTATGATTAATAATAAATATTTATTTATTCATTTCACATATATATGTGAAGTTGGATTGTGTAGCAAATACACAAATGTATATCTAATTTGTATTTGAAGGACATTTATTATTAAATCATTTAATATATTTACCCTATTTTAGCGTGTAGTACAAAGTGATCAATCAGTTGAGCGTCACTTACAGTAACGCATAGCATTCAAAACCAGTCCTGACTTATTTTCAATGTTTTAATTTACAACTAGTGTGTGATCGTTTACGGTATGTGACCTATTATGACCGATTATGACCACCGTTTTTGAAAATTCGTTTCCGGTTAGATGTAACAAATTACCGATTTTGACCGCAAAATTGATACTTATCTAAATTTTATTAGGGTAAAAATTGCAATTAACCGTATTTTTTGAATTAAAAAAATTTGAACGCAAAAAATATAATAGTTTTAAAAATTAGTCGCAATATTTTAAATTAGATGATATTATGGTCATATAACTTATATTTATTACTATTTTTTAATAAATACTTGTGTTTAAATGGCAAATAAGTATAAATTTGTAAAAATTAATGATATTTTTCAAATTAATGATACTTTTTAATTGACCGTTTGTGACCTCCGTTTTTAGAAATAATGTACAAATTTTAAAGATGGTCAACATTTTATGTAAATTTGTTTCGCTTTAATAAAAATTTAAATGTCAAACAATTTTTTCACCCTTTGTAAGTGACGCTGGATTGAACAATCAGTATAATTATTAAAATTACATAATATTTATTTACATTTACATTTAAGTCGACCCCACTTAACACCTTTTAACGTTTTTACTTTTCTGTTCAGTTCTTGTTAGAAACGTGTTATGCTTATGGTCATAGAGTTATAACTCTTACCTTTTGCTTAATATATGCCTGTTTGTAAGTGACCAAACATGTGACACATGTAATGCGACACACTCTATGTAAATAAAAAGTCTAATTCAAAAATTTTAAACTTTCAGTGCACTGTCGAGCTCGAGGTTTTTTATTTACTTAGATTTTATATAAGTAAAAATCCGCACAAAGATTAATGCTTAATAAGTCAAAAACTAAAAGACATACTAAAATAAGTGATACAGCATTGAAAGAAAGTTTGAAGAAAACTCTCCCTACATTAGCATCTAGTTTTTATTAATTTATTTAAAATTTTTCTAATCATAAATTTGGTAGATTTCGGGATTCATTATTTTTAATTTCATAAATACTAACTCGTGTTTCTGATGTTAAATATCCTTAATTTTAATTTTCTTATGTAAAGCTTAAGTTTATGTTTTATGTTTGATTAAACTGTAGATAATGGAATCACAATTCCCGCTGTTTTATTATCATATGATGACGGACTGGCTCTGAAAAAGGAGTATCTTTACGATAAAGGATATTACATAATGATGATGCCTGAAACACCTTTTAATCTAAACGCTTATCTCTTGCCGTTCGCTATTGTTATTGGAGTTTGTCTTTTACTAATGATTTCTTTTATGGTATATCACATAATTTTGAATTAAATAAATTAAGTTCAATTTGTTTAATTAAATTTAATTATATTAAGGTATTTCAAATTGTGAAGTGTATACGTGATCGAAGAAGAAAGCAAAGACATCGATTGTCTTCTCGTCATCTCAAGCAAATACCAATAATAAAGTTTAAGAAAGGTTTGTTTTTTCATTTTAAATAATTAAATACTGAGACAATCAAAAATTAAAAACATATATTGAAGAGTTTGACAGATAATTTTATTTTATTTAAATAAATTTAATGACAGTAAAATAAATTTTGAAACTGTTCTTAATTATATTTAAGTGATAAAATTTCATAATATTAATTCAAATATAAAATATCTATAATTTTATTAACACAATATTAATGACGCCAAAAATTTTCCAATTTTAAGATACTTTGTTGATAAGTTCCTGCAAGTCCTGTAAGTAAGGCATTGAAGATAAAGTATGTTTATAAATATTTAAAAGTAGGTTAATAAGTAAACTCTTCATAACTTTCAAGATTTTATCAAAACATTCAAATAATATTATCAATTTTTTATATAAACTTAATTGCAAAATATTTTCTAAATTTGAAGTTAAAAAAGTTTAATAATAATAGTTTTGCATATAAAAAACTTTATTTATGTGATAATAATTTACTTATAAATTTTATATATAAATTATTTATATTTTTATTATATTATTTTAATTAATATAATTTTATATATTTTAGATTTCACTTTTCCAATTCAAAAAAATGTATAACTCTATATTTGATTTAATAATAATAATAATCTTTATTTAGTTAAACAAGTTAACATAAGCAATACTATTAAGCATATTTAGTTATTTAGCATAGATAAATAGATAGCATCTCTGAATATTATTTAGAGGGTTATATCTGCATCTTAAGAGATTTAGCAAATATCTTAGCAAATGTTCTAAGACTTCAGATTTTGTCGGACCTATATTTTAACTAGAATTTGTTATAAATACATAAATTTAGAATTTGAAAAAATTCTTCATAATCTTTTCAGTAAATATTATTTTGTGGTTTAGATCGTATAAATTCATTTTTATTTATTGCATTAATTGTATTGTACTTATATATACTTATGCTTATATATTGTACTTATTTGAATAATTCAGAATTATTTTTCGCGTGAGTTATTAAAAGTATCAAACCTATTGAATTAAAATTTATATGTTGTTAAGCATAAATAAAAAGTTTAATTATTTAATTTTTAATTATTTAAAAGGTGATCAATACGACACTTGTGCTATTTGTTTAGAAGAGTATGTTGAAGGAGAAAAGTTACGACTACTTCCCTGTGGACACGGTATGTGCTCTAAATTAATTTATTTAAATTAAATTTAAATGTATGTAAATTAATATACTCTCATTATTATACATGATCACACTTAAAATATACAGCTTATCACGTGAAATGCATCGATCCGTGGTTAACTAAAAACCGTCGCGTGTGTCCCGTTTGTAAAGGGAAAGTGATATTACCGGGAATGAGTGACGTGAGCGACACGGACTCCGATCCCGATAATGCTAATAATAATGGGCCAAATGAAAGAACTCCATTACTTTCGAACGATAGAAATACCAATCGTGGAACAAGACTTAGACACAGATCTTATCCACAGACTAGTCTTGCATCTAATGAAGAGCATATAAATTCGGCTCACGATATTGAAGAAAGACAACCTGAAAGCGAGCCTATATTAGCCGAGAGTAGCAGTAATAGTGCGCCAAATGTCAGATTAGTAGAAGCGGATATCACATCTAACCAGCTATCTATTAATTGTGATATCGATGATCAATCAGTGATTGAAATCGCTAATGAAGCGACTTTTGCTGATACCAGTGCCCTATTTAATGGGCACAAACAAGTTAAGAATCGGCGACAGGATGTTATTGTTTGAAAGTTTTGCATATTGTATATACACTTACTATTTCACATTTGGTCAAATATAAATACTTTGTTTTTAATTCATATTTATATTAAATAGCTATTAATATGAAAATATTTAAACATTTGAGACCATTATTGAATTGATTAATAGTTAGAGATTAAAAATAGTTATAAAATTGTAATCAAATAAAAACTAATCATTTAATAATTCATTTTAATTAATTAATAGTAATGAACAAATTTTTCAAATTGCTTCATCATTTTATTTAGAATTATTAATTTTAAATTTTATATTAAATTCATATTTAAAGGAAAGTGAGATATAATTTTTAAAAATAACATCTTCATTGTAGTCATGACTTATCGGTAAACTTATTAAACAATAAAACGATATATATTTGATTAATTAATATTATGTTTTGAAATGCGGATAAAATGATTGAGATTTCCTTTAATAAATATTTTCATATTTATATATTTAATGTTATTATCAAATAAATCAAATTTTATCTGGTTTTTGTTTACATTTTGTTTGTTAAATTTTGTTTGCTTTATAAGAATATTATTTACATTTGAAAATTTGGAAAAAACCAATTTTATATCAAACTTATTTAAACTGCAATAAAGACACAAACGAAAGCTTGGAATTGATTATTTTTGTGATACAACAATAAAAAATCTAATAAAATTCGTTAAAAGCTATTACAAGTTTAATTAGATTTTATCATTTTCTTAGCTTATTTTATTTTTGCTAATAAATTGGCTCGACTTGACTCATAAAGTGTGGTCTCAAATGATAACATATGGTATTTACACTTTGAAAAACAAGAAAAATTTCTCAAAATATGGTCTCATCTCACCATAACTCGTACCGTAACGTACAGAAGCCGCTATATATCTAAACTTCTTCTGACGTGAGTTTCTGCCGCGAAAAAATTGGCTAAAATATTAAACATAATGACGTGATCTGAAATGTGCGGTCAAAGTATGTGTGATATTATTCAATTCAATTTACATTTAGATTTACAGTCGAGTCCCTCTTTAATCAACGCCATATATAATCAACTTTACTTTATAATTAACAAATTGTAATTTTCAAAAATTTTATTAATTCATTTAACATTTTTTTGTTGGAATAGCACATTATAAAATCTTAGTTCTTCAACAATTAGCTAACAGTTGTGTCACAGATCTGTGATCAGTTTGACGTTTCTATTGCTAAATATCAACAATCATTTTCAAAAACTTAAAAGTTTTAATGCTTTACTTAAAAATTATTTTGAAATCAAAGTCTACATTCAGTCTGCAATTTTTTGTGATAGAGAGCAACATATATGTAGTTAATATAAAACTTTAAAGAATTAAAATTGGTTTCAAATTATGTTAGCGTTTGTTTGTTATATATTTAGTATTACGAAATTTTATCGATAAACTTAATGAAAAATTATATTCATTGATATACGCTTACAATAACTATAATTGTTGAAAAATACTGCTAACAGATAGCGCTCAAGTCGTTTCAAATATTGGCGCCAATATTTGTCAATATTTATGGCTTAATGAGAGGCAAACCTAATGAGAAGGCGTTTCGATAAATATTGATAATTAATATTAATTGTTTGCAAAATGAATTCAAAAAGTCTGGAAGAGTTGATGCAACACATGCACAATAAGATCGATTTGATCACAAGCCTCATACCATTAGCCAAGTTGTGCGCCAATAGTGGGCCAAAGAGCGCACAAAACAGCGAAAGCGTCACTCGTTTCATACGATTTGATTCGATCGAGTCGTCGGTGAATGAGTCGAACTTGTGGTCGAAAAGCGTTATCGATTTGAGTGCTCTCTCACAGATGACACTCGAGATGAAGCAAATGCTGGAACTGATCGACGAAGAGCTGAGTCGACAGAAACAGGCGCTCATCGATCAGAACGAGAGATGCGCTCAACAGTTGAGTGCTTTGAGTGAGCGCTGTCTTCACATTAACACTAATATCCCAACTTTTTTGCTCAAAAATGAACGCAATGGTCAGCAGTTATTTGAGTTAATTATAGATTATATTTTGATAATACATTTTAGATAAAGTGGTGAAGAGTTTGGCGGCGAATGAGGGTTTAGTAAGCGGTGAGAGGAGTGGTGGCAGTGATGAGCGACACAACGCACACAACACTCGCATCGCAGTCACCAATAAATCGATGCCATCGAAGAAGACAATCGTCAACACAAGACTGACCGCTAAAAAAACGCAGAAAAAGCTGAAACAAGAATTGAATGTCAACGCATTAAATATACAGTACATCACAATTAATGAATTTAATTCAATCCCAAAGTGCGTGAGAATGAATTACTTTTATGATATAACTTATGATTGAATGTAACTTTGAATATATGGGCAGATATATGCTCGGAAGACTGACTTACGAGGAGATCAATAGAGCTATCGCTAACTTTAATCGCACTATTGCTGCCAAATATAAATTAATTTCTGGCTATTCTCCTAAATATAATGACGAAGAATTGAGAAAATTTCACTCTTATAAAGAGCAGGAGAACAGCGAAACAAATGGCAAGAAAAAAGTTATTTATAAATTAGAGTTTAATAAAGTTTAATTTAAAATCATTTAAAATATAGGCGAATATTTTTGCACAATAAGCGATTTGAAGGAATTGAGTGATCTAAAGGTGGACAACACGATCCGCAAGATATTGACGTGTATGCGTCACTGCAAGAGAGTTAAGGAAATTCGAGGACCTCTTAAATTAATACGTTATGCCATTTGCCGCAAAGATGTGCCTCTCTTTTAAATTTATAATTTGCATTTTTATTAGAGAATTGTTTTAGAAAATTATTTAAATACACTGTAAAACTTATTTGCTTATAAGCACAAAATTGCATTTTTATAAATTTGATTGACTTTTACAATTAACAAACTAAACTAAAAAAGAATATGCCATTTTTAACATACTTGTCATGTTTTAATAAAATTATATAAAATTTCTTTTCAAAACTTTATTTAATATGAGTGTTTTATATGATTATTTAAATACTTTGCTTACTAAATACCTAAAAACCAATTGAACCTCACATCATACGACTGAAGACTTGATTTTGATTTTAACGGCATCACATGACCACTCCTATAATTTAAAAGCAAGTCTCAAAACCATCTGCACCTCTAAGCTCAAAACCCCTCTCATTCGACTCAGTAAATCAAATTGAGTTTAGCGTCATAATAAGTTCTATAAGATCTTATGACATCAATTTTTCGGAGTTACTGAAATGGCCACACTATGGCCATACTATGGCCACACTATGGCCACACGCCGACCACTTTGATTCCTGTTTTGGCGCCTTTCAAACCATACTCAACACAAACTCTAAATAAAGATAAAGTCTAAATGCCAATAAAGTTTATTGGCATTTAGACTTTATCTTTATTAGGGGAACGTACGGAAAGAGAGAAGGAAATTGTAAGTTAAATTTTGTCAAATTCAAAATTGCCTAAATATATAAACCCGATTGACCAATTGAATTGGGGCAGAACACTCACTTCGCTCGTGTTTGTCCAGTTTAGACCAGTTTAGAAAAAGTTTAGGGCAGTTTTAGACCGTTTAGGGGGTTTTCCTTTGTTAATAAAGACTATGGGTGGGAATTGGCACATAAGAGGTGTCATTCAAAAATTTTCCCTTTATTAATAAAGGCAGGCGAGGGAAGGGGCACGACATGTGGATTACATAAGGGAGAAAATTTTCCCTAAAAATCAAATTAAATAATAATAACTCTAATTAAATAAATAAAATAACAAAATTTTTTAGAAAGCAAAGTAATCATTTTTATTTAATGCTAAAAATACTTTTTAAAATGAATTTATTAATTAGTATTTACTTCTTATTTAAAAGAATTTATTAGTAAATGTTTCATTAAAACAAATCTGAAATGTTTTCTTTTAACAAACATAAATTTAACATAAAAATGAATAAAAATTTAAACTTTTGTTCGATAAATTTTGCGAGAATCGGACATTAAAAACAAGTTTGACGACTATCTATGAACTTATTTTCAATTACGCTGTTATATATTTGAATGAAAAGTTTTACTTGAATGATAATCTAAAAGTTGATCATCACAATGATCTAATAAGTGAGTTAATGTTAATGCATTTTTAATGTAAATCTTTTCAAATGCTTAAATGTTTTATAAGCAAAAATAAAAATAAAATTAATGTAAATAAACTTAGCAAGAATTAGAGTTTGCATTATATTATTATCATAAATGTTTCTAAATTTAGTAGCATTTTCTACAATTGAATAAATTAACATTTATTACATGTTGTTTTCTTTATTCATTACACAGTGATGTTACACTTAAGCTGACGAACCACACGAACCACAATGAGCTGAAGACCTCAATATAAAGGCAGTATAACTCTTATATTTGACCAGTTTATAAGTGGAACATAATGGTGTTATTGAAATATTGTTCTCTTTTTTTGAGTATACTTTTTGTAATATTCATCATTTTCCGTAAGCGTAAGTACAACTATCTTTTAAAGCAACTGAAAGTTGTTTAAGAAAAAGTTATTAATAACAGTACTTTTCTTTATTCACAGTAATATTTAAATTATATTCTCTGTAATATGTATAATAAAATTATTTTAAGTTATAAACATCATAATAAACTAAATACTATAATTACAAAAGTGAATTATTATTTTTTTTAAAACTAACTTAAATTTATTTAATCGTATTTTATTTAAATTCAAAATAACTTACTTTTATTTTAACATAAAAGTTTTAAATGATTGTGTAATTCTCCAGTAAATTTAGATAACTTTTATGTTTCAAATTGAAAGTATCAAAATTTAATCGTTGTTTAAAACATGCTTTAAAAATATAATATGGGTCGCAGTTATGATTATTTATGCAAATTAACACATACTGTAAAAATTATATAACATTATAAGCGTTACGAAGTAAATAAACTATCAAACAATATTAAATTTATATTAAAATTTAGAATTATAATTAATATTGAATTTATATTTCTTTGAATTTCAAAGTTTTATCAGATTGAAATTAAGTTTTCAACAAATTTTATAAAATTAATTTTTGATATATAATTTTTTTGCGAAAGAATCGAAAATAATCACTATTGCTCTAAATTATTATGAATTTTCGAAAGCTTTGCAAATCTTTTTATCATATAATTGTCAAAATCATAAGAAGGAGGGAAAAGAAATGAAAGGCACATTTAAAGATTAAGTTATATAATGGAGATTATGTAAAATTGATATTATTTTTATTGAAAGAGATCTGTTGTCAGCAAATATCAAATGATTCTCTGTGGTCACCGGTAAATGTGTTATCAGATGAGGAGACAAGTGATTCGTTGAGCGCATCGGAAGGTGTTATCGCCAATATTCAGTCCAACGGATTAAAAGGATATGTGATTTTCATACGAGACGGAAACATAACTCTGATAAGGGCTCATATTTTGGACATCATTGAGACAGAAATATATAATTGGAAAATCTATAGTGTGTCAGGAATTTTTAGTGATGGCTCGTGTTCGCGATTGAAATCAGAGACGCCTTCATTGGGTCTCGATTTGAGCACAATATTGGGACCATTACCTGGAGCTCAACAGATCGAGTTTGAATCCAATCTGGATATAACTAATGGCGACGAAACGCTGATCGGAAGAACTCTCTTCCTCGCTGGTATCCAAAGCGGAAAAATAAGTTGTGCCACTATATTACCCATCGGTCCGAAAACAACATTTAGGGCTGATTTCCATTCTAACATTCAGGGAACTGTGTTTTTTATGCAACACTTTGATATGACAACTGTTTTGTCAAGTCTTTCGCATACAAATAGTTTTCAAAAATATTCTGTTAATAAATGGACACTTATGATGGCATCGGATTCGGATGGAGACGAATATTCTAAATTTTATCACGAAAGCACACAATGCAAGAATCTTAATGGACAACAATTATTAATGAATAATGTAAGGATTTGTTCGAATTAAATTATTTTAATAGTATATTTTTAAAATATTGATATTTTAATGACTGAAACTTTACCACGAGTTAGGCTTATTTACGCTACATTAGGGTATTGTTTATTTTGACAAATTTTGAACATTCAACACAGCAATTTAATTTAATCTAATTTAATTTATTCTTTCCATAACTCACATAAAAGATTATTTAAAAGCGGATATACTGAATAACATGTTAATCAGGAGATATAAAATGGAAATGATTATATAATATTATTATACAGTCGATACTCGATTATAGCAACTGCTCGGTGCTCAGAAAAGTTGTTGCTATAATTGAATTTTGCTATAATC
>JAQIYA010000558.1:0-19100 GCA_034699355.1 Microtritia minima
CTTTCGCTCCCATTTCTTCGGCCAAACTGTTTGCCAGATTAGCGATGCATTTGTCAAACTCAGCGCCAATTGTTTGCTCCAATTTAGCCACAAATTCGCGCATAATTTCTCTATTATTGTCGATCACGTAGTTATGGTTTCTCTCGACGAGCTGTCTGTCCGCCAGTTTGGTCACCATCTGCTCGATTGCGACCATCTTTGGCTCCCAAAAGAGCCGCTCGTCGGCCAACATCTTGCGAACGTCGGCCACGAGTTGTCGCTCTCTCTTCAATTCTGCCAATTCGTCGCGCAGACACTGATTCTCGTCGCGAAGCCGCCCGAACTCGGCCACCACTTCGCCAAATCGGAGCGCGAGCTGTGTCTCGAATCGCTGGCCAACCGTTTTGCACACTTCGTCGGCGACGTCACGCCTGCAGTGATTGGCCAACAGTTCGCCGAATTTAGCCAAAGCTCGATCCACTCTATCGGCAAACTCTCTTAGTTCTGCGTTCGGCGGCGCTATCGCTGCGAAGTGCGGTCCGGCGGACGCTGTGGTGGCCTCTCGTGCGCGTCCGTAACCGCGCAGAGCGTTAGACCAGACGCCGGTCATTCGCGCGCCCGAACTCTGCGACTGAGTGGCCGACAGGGCCTGACTCGGGGTCTGCAGTGTCGGCATCGGTATCGACGAGAGTGTGTTCGCCGATGACTCGATGGCGTGAATCATTGGCCGACTCGCCATCAGCTCAGTGTTGGCTTCGATGCGTTGCATCACTTGTCGCGTGATATTATCACCGATTAAGTGCTTCAGATTGGCGTTCATTTTTCGAGTTTGAGTTACTCTCGAAGTTCGAAACAGAATAGAAAGTGAATTGCAATGAAGTGATGAGCGATTCAGTGATGAGTCGATCAATGAGTCAATACTTGTATTCGTTTTCAGAATTCCATTTCAAATAAATCGCACTTTTTTTCGATCGTTCGAACGCCTTATTGGAGGCGCGTTTTGTGCCCTTTCGATACCGAAACAAGCCCTACAATTAACGCCTCAATTCTCTTATCTCAAAAAGTCTCGAAACGCCATTTAAAGCCCAACGCTTGTCATTTAGATTGAGATTTTAAATGTTTTCACGTCTGACCGCGACGTACGGACTAAACATAAGTGGACTGAAAGGCGATCGCATGCCAAACATATAAGACATCACAGATAGGATGACAGACAGAGAAGCGAAAAAAAGTGATTCAAACACGTAAATTGTGTTATAGTTAGTAGTTATTTGTTGAATGCGTTCTGATTTTGTATTGCATGATAAGCCCATCGCAAGGACGGGCCGTCAAAAATTGCCGTTAAAGGCTCATTATGATGTCCCCCTCCACGGTAATCTTTAGTAAAAGGCGAAAGATTATTACGTATTATGAAGGGAGACCTGAGCACGACTCTCACCACCGCTCGCACGCACTACCAGTCATTCTGCGCGCACATAGTATTACAGTTGATTAGCCATTCACAACCTTATTTGATCTATTAGTTTAGAGATATCTTTAGTTGTTTTCATTTTACGCTGTTTATAGTATTATATTTTCGATTTTTAAGTGTGAGAATGAATGAGTAAATATGTTTAAATTGGTTAAATTAATGAATGCATTAGATATATATAACAAACAATTAGACGATCACTTGTTTGATGGCGAGTGCAACGCACCTATAGATGGCAGCAGTGTTTGATGATTACACACACACTCGCAATACTTTTGTCGACGAAATGCGCGGAGGAATGGATTGCAATGCAATCATTGCGATGAACTCGTTTAACACCATATAATTATCAACTGAACGCTTCCTGTTCTCGATTCACGAAATGCGAACCAAAAGTTGGAAATAATGAAATCATAACAGAGAGGGAATAATATGACAAATACTTTAGCGATGGTTTCGCTTTTTTTCTTTCTTCCAAAAAAATATTTATTTATCGTAATAAGAGTGTTAATGATAGTCAACAAATTAATCATTAAAATAATACATTTATTATTTAATATCCGAAACAAAAACAAAATAAAAAGAAAGATTATCGTTAATAATGGGGTAATTTGTATGTATATATAAAGCATTTTTAAGTTCATTTTTAATATTTAAAATTTAAACCTCACTACAAATTCATTTCGTTTTATTCGTGAAAATATTAATTAAACTAATCTTAATATAAGATATTTACTTTTAAAAAATAAAAGATAAGAATTCTTAAAAGTTATTTGTAGACAAAATTGAAGCATATCTGCTGTAAAAGTGGCTGTGAATGTGGGAGTTTTGCGCTGAGAGAGAGAGAGAGCGAGAGATAAATCGTGCGAAACCTGAAATTATATGTAATTTTTTTCCCTCTATAATTTGTTAATTTAATGTAATTAAAACTGGTTTTATTAAACAAAGTTAATTGTTTTTTTTTCATCTCGTATGTGTGTAACAGCTAAAGCAAAGTATTAATTTTTATATGTCGTTAAAATAAATTAACATTTAATTAATAATTTTTTTTTAGTTTCGGGTTATATTGTTTGATGAACATCGGCGTCGACTTCCATTTGCGGGGCTTGAGCTGTTGGCTCGTCTTTTGGAGTGTCTTCCGCTCGCGGCGACGACTCCGGGTTGGCGGTCGACGGCGGCGGAGGCGGCGGCGGCGCCTGTTTGGCCGCCTCGGCCTGCTTTCGCTTCTCCTCGTTTCGCCGATTTCGGTCGTTTACGATTTGCCGAATTTGCGAGTCGAGCGCATCGATTTGCTGTTTGATTTGGTCGCACGTGAACACCGGATTAACGGCGGTGGCCAACGAGCCGAAACTGCCGCTCGCCTCGTCGAACCACTTCTGTTTGGCGTCGATCTCGACGGCCAGCTTCTTGACGGTCTCGGCCTCGCTCTCGTCGCCAGTCTCGCACACTTTCCTTCCCTGCTGTAAGCGCTGTCCGAGCTGTTCCATGAGAGTGTTGCGCGTCTCGAACTCTCGCTTCCTATAGTTGATGCCGTCGCTGAAGCCCTCACGCATGCGAATCAGATGCTCCTCGTAGACCGACTTGCTGTGCACTTCGCCGCTGTCCTCCTGCTCGAAGAGCCACTGCTCAGAGCTCTGCAGAATCGCGAGAAACTGCTGTTTCTGATCGCTGGCCACGAACCGGTCGTAATCGCTGCTCTCGAGCTTATCTCTCCACTCGTATATAAACTCCTCCAACGCGTTCTTCGCGTTGATCTTCTCCTTCCAGTTTTTATCAGCCATTATCAGATTGAGCTCGATTTCCTTACACTTGTTCAGCTCCTCTTCGGACAGCTTTCCCCTAATCCAAAGCGGCTCGATTTGCAGATCCACTGAAGTGGCTTTTGGTTTCTTCGATTTTCGCTCCTCTTTAGTCTCGGCGTTGCTGTGATTATTGCTTAGATTTTGATCGCTATTTGGCTGCTGCTGGTCATCGGTTTCCATCGGTTGCGATGAGTTTTGCGTCTCTCCAGCGTTGTTCGAATTTTCCACGTCTTCGACTTCGTTCTCTCCATTCTTGTTCGATAGTTTGCCGAACACGGTCTGCAGAACACTGCCCTGCGCTGCAGTACTGACTACTGCTGACTGGAGTACAATAATGCCGTTCGGATCGAGACGGACGCGAATCTTCAGCTGATTTTTGCTAATCTGAATGGTCTGCTGGGATGTGATATTATACTCGCCAATCGGAACGACTTGATTGGAATCATTCACATAATCAAACGCCACAACAATGGGCAGCGATTGACACGTTATGGTAACCTGTTTGGTGAACGGCATCTGAAATCCTCGGGCAAAGAGCGGCTGAATGGCCTTAAACTCGGACTGCTTGCCGGCGGACGTCTGATGCCAATAGCGGCAGTTGATCTGATAGGGCGCGTAATCGATGACCTGTATCTGTCGCGCCACCTTAAACGTGGGACTGAGTAGAGCGCACTGCAGAGCACAGCCGCGCGCCACCGCTTCGTCCGCGTTCAAAGTGGTGGACGCGTCCGCGCCGAACACGGCTCTCACCAGACGCTTCACGGCCGGTATGCGACTCGTGCCGCCCACCACTTCCACCGAATCGATCTTAAACTCGCCCAACTTCGACAGACCACTGTCAGCACTGTTGAACTTGTCGGCGGCCGACTGTAGCGTCCGCTGAAACACTGTGTTGATTCGGGCCAACAGCGACTCCGACAGCTGTTCGAAGAGCGAGCGATCCATTTTGCCGCTGAAGTCCTTCTCGTCGTACAGGCATTCAATATTGATGGGCAAGTCGTTGCTGTTGGCGCTCATCTGCTTCTTGAGTTTCTCGCACTCGGCCACGAGTCGATAACGCGATCGCTTGTTAAGCTTCAGCTTCTGCTGGTCCGCGAAATAGTTGGCCAGCAGTTCGTCGAAATGCTTGCCACCCATGTTCTCGTCGTACTCGACCGCCAATATCCGCACGTAATGCTCTTTATTGTTGAAGAGCGCGATCGCGCACTGAGTGGACACGTTCCCGATGTCCACGAACGCCACAATCGAGAAGTCCTGCCCGTTCGGCGCCGCCGTTCGGTAGAAGCCATAGTAGAGACTGATGGCCGTCATGTCCGGAATAATTCTGATCGGATTGAGTCCGGCGATGACGGCCGCGTCCATAAGCGCGCGCCGCTGAGCGTCCGTGTAATTCACGGGACAGTTGATGACACAGTCCACCGAATTGGACGACACCTGACGCAGTTTCGTGAACAGCATGGCCGCGATCTGAGTGGCGCTGAAGTCGCGCTCCTCTCCGTTATGCCAGACCCGAACGGCGAGCTCGCCGGCGGCGCCGGACTCCACCTGAAACGGCAACGGCTCGCTCAGTTCGCTGGCCTGCCGGCCGACCATCCGATTGGGCGCGTAACACGTGTTCGACAGGTTCATCATCTGCTTCTGTTTGGCGGAGACGCCGATCTCGCGCTGATTGTCGCCGAAGCCGATGTACGCCGGCGTCGATCGCTGCGAGTAGTCGTTCAGCAGTATTTCGATGCCTCCCGCGCGCGCCACCGCTATGTAGCAGTTCTCGGAGCCCACGTCGAAGCCGCACGCGGTCGTAATGGCGGCCGACATCGGCGGCGGTACTGTTGAGGCCATGAGTAGTCAATAATAGTCGCGAACAGTGTATTAGAAAGATCTAGAAAATCGTAGGCTTTTCACAGCACTGTTTGAAGACATACGCACAGCGATAGCACGCTATCCAATAGTACCACAGCTCATGTGATCATCAAAGGCAGACTCAGCGCACGTCTCATAAACATTTCGCTAACATTACGCTAACATTTCGAGAATTTTCCAAACATTTCGAGAATTTTCCAAACATTTCGAGAAAAGGGGTGAATATTACAAATAAATTGTTGCACTATTTCATAAAGAAATTAACTGTCATTAGGAGTTCGAGACGCGTTTAACTCATTGTTGAGCCTGATTTTGAATTACAAGTTAATAGAAGTTTTTTCTTTCAATTATTTACTGTTTCGAAATAATTTTGAAAATGTAAATAATTTAATTGATTCACATAATTGTGATGTTAAATCTAAATTTTCGACTAGTGATGGCTGTTTTAACCTGTTTTGTACTTTTCTAAAAGGTTAAGCCAGGCTTAAAAGCACTTTAAGCCTTAAGGTTAAGGTTAAAAGTTAAAATAAAATTAACCTTAAATTAACCGGATTTAACCTTTTCATATTAAAATATATATAATATATTAGTTTTATAAAATACAAAAATACTTCTTTACGTATTCTAATTGAAAGAGTAAACTAAAAATGTAATTTAATATGAAATTCGAAAATTTAAATTTTTAATTTATGCTTTTATAACTAGCGATGCCATTCATATATAAAATAATACTTTAAAAAAATTACGCATTAGTCATGCTATACAAAACATAAATAATATAATATTTGAAGAGTGACAACAACATAATTAAATTATCTCAGAATATTTTAAGTGTTTATTAATATTTTGTCATTAGAAAGAGTTCAGAAGATATTGAAATTTTTCAAGAAGTGGTAAAAAAAAGAGTTGTTGAAACTGAAGAAATTAAAGTTTGAAAGCTAGATATTATGAAATGAGTGGTAATAAATTAAAATGCAAACATTTTAAGAAAGAATTAAGTCTTAAATCTGAATATCAAATTGAAGGAACTTATGATATGCTATCAAATATTTAATTATAACACTGTTAAAGAATATAATTACTTTAATAGTAGAGATTGTTATATATTTAGTTATGAATCAATATGTTTTACTATAATCCTAAACATTAGTTGCGAGTTTAACGCAGACCTCTTTTCGATGCCATTGTGTCCACGATTTAAATGCCTCCGACTCTACTAACATAATTGTAATCATAAGTTCGCTATGAGTTTGAGCTGTTGACGCTCAGCTGAGCATCAGCTCAAACACGAAATGTTTAAATAATTTATATGAATGCAGTTAAGTGCGAATAATAAATTAAAAGCTAATCTCAATAATTTTTTTAGAGCCTTAACGAAGCTTAAGCTCGTAAAAGTTGAGATTAAGTGTTTTAACATTATTAAATCAGATTCATTCAATTTATTCAATATATATTTTAATTTAAATATTCCAATTTCGAGCTCTGCTAAGCTCAAGATTAAGCTAAATTATAAAGATGAAGCATAAGCTATTTAAAATTCAGAAAAGCTTTGTAAGCTTAAGCCCGAGCTTGAGATAAGCGTTTCAATATAAATGTCGAAACACAAAATCTGTAGTTTTTAGTGAAGCTCTTTATAACTCAAAATCTCAGCTTTGAGCTGATGTTAATTCCATGCTTAACAGTATTTTAAACTTAGAGTGGATTCTTCTATTAAATTAATTAATAAAGTTTGAGAACTAAAAACATGAACGGTTCACACGTCTAGTATGACTGACGACACGTAATTGATGCGATCCAACAAAAACACGTCACTATAGTTAACAGCATTTCGCGTCCCAACCAAAGCCTCGATCAATTGTGAATGAAGGCGATGTCGGCGTGAGTCGAGTGGCCAGCAGTGAGCATCGAACTCGTGAGTCGCAGTCATGAATACCCTGCTGTCGCGCACGAACGCCATCTTCGCGTTCACGCTCTCCATCTTAGCGGCGCTGACGTTCATCTGTTCAGTGTCGACGGCGTTCAAGTCTTACAAAGACGTGGTGGACGTGAAAATCGTGGCCACGAAAAAGCTGGTGAAGAACGTGGCCGACTATTCGGCCGGTCGTGAGCGCAACGACTTGGGCTTCATTTCGTTCAATTTGGACGCGGACTTCGGGCCGGCGTTCGACTGGAACACCAAACAGCTCTTCCTATACCTCACCGCTCAGTACCGGACGGCCAGCAATGCGCTCAATCAGGTGGTGCTCTGGGATCGCATTATACAGCGCGGAGAGGACGCCAACGTTAAGCTCCGCAATCAGCACACGAAGTACTACTTCTGGGACGACGGCAATGGTCTGCTCGGCAACAACAACGTGACGCTATCGCTGAGCGTGAATGTGATCCCGAACGCCGGTCTTCTGCCCATATCTGGCGTACCGTCCGTCCACACGTTCGCCTTTCCCAACGAGTACATCACGAACGTGAACGCCAAACCCGCCGCTAACCTATAGATTTCGTGTCTCTTTTTTGTTTATTTATGTATAGCGGAATGTTTTTTAAATGTAATAATTATATGAAAATAAATTCGGGCGCTTCGAGTGTGAAAATAATATTATTAATTACTCGTCATTTTCCCGTGACTTCGCCACTAAAACATGGATTTTTAAATGTTTTATTTAATCTCTATCATTCTCCACCTCTATATCTCATTTATATCATTCTTTGATTTTTTATTAGTTATAGATATAAATTCATTTTGTAGTCAACAATAAAAATATTATTAGTTTCATACTATACTAGAATAATATATAAGAATATTCTTATTATTATAAGCAATTATTGCATTTTTCCTTCTGCTTCGCCTCTAAAAAGTTTTTATTTTAATAATATTATTTTCTCTTTTTTCTTCTTTTTCTACTATTATTTATTATTGAATAATTTTTTATTTAAATTTCAGCAACAATTTAAATTAAAGAACATTATTTATTATGCATGTATTTTTACGAATTTCTATAAAAATTTCTTTAAAACTTTAACGCAACAATAAAAAAAACATTGTTGGCGACTCACTCACACACACGAACACAATTATTTTAATTTCAATAAGTTAGAGATTATTCAATGACCAGCCTATCCGTCTTCAACAGACCATTGATGACGACCCGTCGCTTAATAATAGCGCAATTTTTTTTAATGTAATAATTATATGAAAATAAATTCGAGTGAGAAAAATAAAAATTATTGTTTATTAATAATTTTCGCTTCTATCTATGGTGTTGTCCTTTCGATGACCAGCCTGTCAGTCTTATAGAGATCATTGACGACGACCTGTCGCTTAATAATTGCCAAATTTTTCTGTCCGTCGCGAATGAGATCCTCGATCGCCATCTCGTCGGTCACGTGTCTGGAGTGGCGAAACGCGTCGCGCACTCGTCGGACGGCGTACACCCGATAGATGTACGACGAAAACTTGCCCGACTCTCGCAACAGCTGACGATACAGCGATAGAACAGCTTTTCGGGAAGGATTCGACATCGAAATGAATTGAGACGAGAGAACGCACCACAAGAGAGTATTACATAGCAATCAATAGGTCTCTAATATAAAACGTTCTTTAATTAAATTAATATGATTTTGAAATAAATAATTTTAGTTAGTGTTAGTCAACTTAAATGCTAAATTAGAATTTAAGCATTACTTACATATTATTAGAGACGCAAATGAATAAATCAATATTTTTATCCGTTTGATTAAAAATGATTAAATATATATCCGAATTACAAACTAAGGACAATTTTGACAAAAGTTATTATTACATAATTAAATATAAATCAATATTTTGAGGGTTAGTAAATATTTTTAAATATTTTATTTTCATATGTTATGCATCATATTATTATCAAATGTATTATATTTAAGAGTTTGAATAATTAATTGTTAGTTAATTTCTTAACAAAATGCTTAAAACAGCGAAATCAGTATTTGTAAAATTGAATAAATTTGTTGATGAGTTAGAAGAAGTATTTAGTATTTAGAAAAATATGATTTAAAAGACAGTCACAGTTAAACATGCGTTATATGCGATCAATAGAATCCGTATGACATGAATATGACATTTATTAGTATATAAAAAGGCGCCAATAAAGGAATTTATAAAAGCTTATGTTGTAATCTGTAAAACTTTGTGATTTCAAATGTATAAATTTATTTGTTCATAATGAACTAAAATTACTATATTCTAAACTAAATTATTTTTTTTAATTTAAACAACTAAAGTTAGATATTTTTAAAATAAAGTCCCTAAACAGGCATTTATGGAATTTTGAAATAGAGCTTAAATGACTTGTTACCCAAAATACAGTAAATCAATGTGGCTTTCTATGTATACCAGCTTTTGTTGATTGAAATGCCAATAAAGTTAGAATTGAATGTCTGCCTGTAATTATTATTAAATCCCATTTGAGATCCGAATCAGTAACGCGAGCTTCAGCTCAGCTGCACCTCTAGTTGCTTATGGATTTGAGATGTCAGTTCACATTTGTCTGTCTGTCTGTCCCCCTCACCGATGAAGGGAACGAACCAAAAGTGAGCTATATTTTATGTCATTTAAATACTTACAAAAAAAAGGATACAAGTTGTTGACTATAGATTAAAGTGCTATTTTAGACCTTTTAGTTTAGTTTGTTATGTGTAGAGTGTTGTTGAAATGTATTGATACAAAGCTTTTATTTGAAGCCATTGTTGGAGTAAATTATTTATTATTTTTAAAAAATCTTAAATAAAGCGAGAATGTATTGACCACTTAAGTAACCCTCGCATAATAAAAGGAGCGCTAATTCTCATTCTTTTTTTCATTTTTCATCTCTTTTATAAATTTAATTGTTGCCACTATTGTCTCGTGTTAGCGATATTTCACCATCACTTCAGTGAATCAAACTTATTCCGTGTTCAATAAACTTTTACTGTGAAAAAAACCTGCGAATAACTGCTAATAACCTGTAATCTGTAAATAACTAAATAAATAGTGACGGAAACTATTAAATTGGAAAAAAATAGTAAATAATAAATTATTTGTTGACATTTAAGAACTTGATTTCACTAAATTTTTCCACTTTACTGCAAAAATTTTCCACTAAAGCTCTAACATATTCATAAAATAACACTGCAGTCGAAACAGCTGTTTCCCAGTCAGCCATACAGTGGAATACAGTGGAAGTTTTTTGTGAATAGTAGTGTTACTATCAGTTCAAAGAGATAGTAAAACATAATTAAATATACAGACGCGAGGGCCACACATAAACATCAATACACTATACATACGTATTGTTTAATTTAGTTTTTTACTTTCATTTAGTGTACATGTAGTTGTGTTGTGTGTGACGCGATATACAGGAGTGATGTGTTTAGAAATGTTTTTCTTCTCATTGCGATAGCAATCGGATATCAAAACGAGAGTCGCATCACAATCGCAATCGCAGTCACAGTCAGAATGGTTGGCGCCGCGACTTTCGGTCATCGCGAAGAGATGGATGAGCTGCCCGACCAGCACGTGGCCAGAGATTTCTACGCCAAGTACGAGCCGAAAGAAGTGCTCGGAAGGTATGTGCGAAATGTTTAGTTTATAGAAAGCTTGAGGTCGAAAGACTCGCGCATTAATTCGCTGCTAATGTTTATATTAATAAATGTTCAATTTATGACAAGAATAGCAAAAGATTGAGTTTAACAAGCATTGCATGTCGAGTGAGTCGTGCCATACATTAGTCCTTCAACTCTGATTTAGCAGTTTTCACGTTTAAATAATCTTTTTTTTGTTTCTTTTTCTTTCTTTTCGCCTGAAAAGAGGTGTTTCGAGTACTGTTCGCCGGTGTATAGAGAAGGAGACCGGCCGTGAATTTGCGGCCAAAATCATTGACGTGAGCGCAGACCTGGAAGACTCTCAAGGACTGACCATAAGACAGGCGTCTCACCGCGAAATTAGTATTCTCCGACTCGTGGCCGGACATCCGTATATCATTGAGTTGCACGACGTGTTCGAGTCGAGCACTTATATATTTCTTGTTTTTGAGTTATGCAAAAATGGCGAACTCTTCGATTATCTCACGAGTGTCGTCGCCTTATCCGAGAAGAAGACTAAGTAATTGTTTTTTTTAAATAGAAATTATTGGATTAATTTAATTGTATTAAATTATTATTATTTTAATTTTTCAGAGCAATAATGAAGCAGTTGTTTGAGGCGCTTCATTATATTCATTCAAAGAATGTGGTTCATCGTGATCTTAAAGTAAACGTTTGATTTCACTTTTAATATATCTTGTATTTAAAATATTTGAAAACCTATCTCTAGCCTGAAAATATACTTTTGGATGATAATTACAATATAAAAATCACTGATTTCGGATTCGCACGAGTGGTAAACCCGAAAGAGACGCTTTACGGTTAGTGAGATGTTTATTATTGGTATATTATATCGTCATTGCATTTTTTCTTATTAATCAGACCTGTGTGGCACACCTGGCTATTTGGCTCCCGAGCTGTTACGCGCCTCTATGTACGAAAACGCCGAGGGATATGGCAAAGAGGTGGACCTGTGGGCGTGCGGTGTGATCATGTATACATTGTTGGTCGGCTTTCCGCCGTTCTGGCATCGAAAACAGATGATTATGTTAAGAAATATCATGGAAGGCAAATATGAATTTTGCAGCCCTGAGTGGGACGACATCACCGATCAGCCCAAAGAGCTTGTAAGACAAATATAACTTAATCATAATACATGTATATGGCATTCATTTGTAATCACGTAAATTATCTTTTATTTATGATTTGTGCGAAAAAAATTTCATTTAAGATTAAAATTAAACCCTTATGGAACCAATTACAGTAAAAGTCCGATATAGTGAATACCTTTATAAGATTTAGTGAACTTTTCAGTATTGTGAACAGCTTTAAAAACCTCTATTGAACTGATAGACTTTAACAATGTTAATAAATTAATAATCTATGAATAATGAATACCTTTATAGTGAACATCTCAGTAATCTTATTATGAACTCATTTTACAAGTCCCTACTATAAGCATAATGTTTCACTATGAACCGGAATTTTACTGTATTATGTCTAAAGCTTGTAAGCTTGAGCTTATTCAAGGATTTTATTTTACGTTTACCGATAGATACGCTGTAAATTGAGAGTGGATGAGATGATTTATTCAATAAAAATGTTGCTAAATATAGATTGTATATTTTTATATTTAAAACTTATTAATTCAAATATTTATATTTTCCAGATAAAGAAATTGCTTGTCATTGATCCTAAGAAAAGATTGACAGCTAATGAATCCTTGAGGAACACATTCTTTCAGGCTATGGTACGATAGCTTCAAATTAAATCGTTGACTCTTGCACTGATAAACAGATTTATAGAGTAATAAATTTTTTTTATAAATTGAAAACAGCGCATACGAGTCGGACCGTTCAACGCTCGCAAAACGTTTCAATTGGCAATACTTGCCGTTCGAGCTATGGTTCGCGTTAAGCGTTTACGGTTCACTCCCGAACCGCTCAGCATCGATGTGCTCCGAATGGCGCCCTACAAGATCAAAACGCTGCGAAAAGTAATAGCGCAGTGGATTTTTGTGCGATCTATTAAAGCGGTCTCTATTTTTATTAAAGGCAATCGATGGCTGCGCTTTTCGCGTATACCATCATTGGGTGAAGAGAGGCGAGGTTCAAAATCGCGCCGCTCTCTTCGAGAATCGCCCCAAAATCGAGGTGAAACTCATTTACCAGCAGTCAATCACGGTTAGCGGCCGGAGTTGAGTTGACATTTAGTGAGACAGATAAAAGTCGCCCAAGTCGAGCATTTTTTGTTGATTTTGAATCGTTAGGAAAAAATATATACCACTTGTTTCATCGAGATTTTTTCGCTCATATTTTTGTATATTTATGTAAATATCGAATTGATAACGAATTTAATTTATTAATATTGATTATATTATAAAATGTTTAACTATCTTTAACAAGGTTTTAGTAAAACCGATTTTAAATCTAGAAAAAAAAATTAAAACTTTTTAAAAGATTTCAAAGTTTTCAAACTTATTCCTGAACTTCTACCATAATATATCCGAATTGATTAATAGTTTTATGCTATAATATGGCGATAAGAAAAATGTTTATTTTAGAAAGCATTTTTATCTTAATGAGTGAATTCTTATCTCAATTTCGCGAGAGTGAGTTAATTGAATTGTAAAGTAATATTTAGCGATGACAATCAGAGTATATCAAATATTTTGTTGAGAGCTATTAAAATATTGACTTAGCAATTGAAACGAAACCATTGAGTGATTAATTCTGGAATTATTTTTTTTGTAATTTTTAGTTTAGCTTAATCTTTACAAAGAAATAATTTTAAATTCTATTGCGAGTTCGGACAAAGTTATCCAATTAGAAATTCTATGAGTACAAAATGAGTACAAAAATTCTATCAAATGCTTAATTACAAGAGATATAGATGTTATTGCCTTCTGTGCCGATGTGACAATTTTGAGACGTTGGAAGAAATTCTACTACTACTGACTCAATGAGATAACAGCTTTTATAGCAGTTTATTCGTTGTTCACGTTGCGAGTGACTGACTATTGCAGAGTTACATTTAATAATTGAATAAGATTGGCTTAATGTTTATCTCTAAATCTATTATTTTATTTTCATTTATAAATATATACTTTATACAATGTTTATAACATTGTATATAGCAATTTATAGACATTTTGAAACGTTATCAAAACTTAATATGCGAAGTATTGATACCATAGATATGTCAAGTAATTTTTTACACTAAAACTTAACGTTTAAATACTAAATATTCAAAGCAAAATAAAATTTATGTCAAAAAATAGCAATAAGATAAATATAAAACTAATATTTGACAGTAAGACATAAAAATAAAATATGCCTAAAAAATTATATTTGAAGTTTTTTTTACACTGTTTAAAACTAACATTTTATCGATAGTCATAGCGAGTATTTCTAAATTATAATTCTACACAATGAAACGTCTTATCGGCTACAAAATAAGTGATGTCAACGTTATAAATGAAATTAATTGATTGAAAATTCAAATAACGAAAAAATATGAACATTTATCCAAAAGGTTTATTTTGAGCTTAAAGTTTATACATTTTATTTACAATAAAAAATTAATATTTCAAACTATTGGTCTGATTTCAAAGATAACTTCACGTAATATGGAAAGCGTATGAATTTTATTTATTGATTAATCCGATATTCCTCTGATTATTTACATCGTTTTAAAGTAATTTTTAGTTCTCTAATATATTAATTTTTAAAAATTTAAGAAAAAAATATTTATTTTTTTTTTTTTGAAAAAGTTGCACTTCGTATGCAATGTTTTCACGTCGAAATAGTTTTGTGCAAATTTTATAAAAAACTAAATAACATTTCAACTTAATTCTTAATCGAATGTAATTAAGTTAATAATTTTTATCAAAAACATTTTAAACTATTCTTAAGTATACATAAGGGTACACACGTTAAGTGTCATTATTTTAAAATCAAACCAATATCTTTTTTGGCGCCATTAGACACCATTTCTAGCTGTTCCTTAAATTCAGTGTAGAGTCGCTGAAGCCTTAAATTCGTGGCTAATATGGAAAGCACTTCCTTAAGCATCTCGTGTTTGTCATTTCCCAAAATTTTCGGATCCCAATCGCTTTTTGACGACTTGAATAGCGGACCGATTAGGTATTGGCATATCTCGCGCAGACGAGTCTCAATGTTTTCTTTCGATAAATGCTGAGTTAACGCCATCAGCCAAAAGCGATACTCTTTGCTCGAACCAATTACAAAAGAGGCCGCCAATTGCTGATCGATGTAACTCAAAACACCGCTTTGCTGTAGACTAGAGTTGTTTAGAAACAGGGTATGCATTGATTTGTTAATTCTATTACAATTAGAAAATAAAAAGATTATGAGTTACACTTAAAAATAAATAACTTCGTAAAATTATACTTATGCTGCGATTGAATGATAGATAGTGGCAATGAGTTGGGATCAAACGAGTGCGGCTTTTGATCGGTGCAGGCGTTGAGCACATCATTCGAATTGGAGACCAGAGTCCAGCTCTCGAATTGCTCGTTAAAAACGTAGGACTTGCCGGTCGAGAGACAGACCAGAGGCGAACCGCTTTCGGTGATTCCGGTGCTGAGAATGGCCACATCGCTGGCGGTGAAGAGCGGTAGAAGCGATTCGCCTTTGATGACGACTCGATGGGCGCTCAGGTCCCACATCCAGAGAACAGCTTTGGTGGTGATTATCATAACCTTATAGCCGAAGCACGTTAGACGAGCGATCGGTGCGCTCAGAATGATAGGCGTGTGCAGTCGACGACCGGTTAGCGCGTTGAACACGGATAGAGTGTTGTCTTCGGACGCGGTCGCCACTATCTGCTCGTTACCGGCGACGCCATTGATTTTGGCCGACATGAGCACTTCCCACTTTCGCTCGTCGTTCTCGTTGAGTCTGAGAGCGCACAAAGCGCTCGAATTGATATTGTTCTCTATATCGACAATCATTTGTTTAATATCGTCCTTTTTGTCGCCTTTGCTGAACAGACAGAACGAGCTCAGTCTATCCATTTTGAGAGCCGGCAAATAGAAACTCGAAGACACCATTGAACGACTCTCTTTGGGCGACACGCGCTTATCGGTGGCCACTTTCACCACCGGATCAATGGTGACCGGTTTGCTCATTTCGTTCAACTGCTTGAGCTCCTTCTGAGTTACCGGCGGTCGTCCGGGTTTGCGTTTACTCGCCAAATCAAGCGAAATACTTTTGCGCTTATGAGCGGTCAATACGGCGGCCGCGGCTGACGAGCCGTTCTGCGACGAGCTTTCGTTTTGCGCTTTACTGGCGGCGTTCACTTTCATCGGCACATTATTCATGTTTGGCAAGCTTTGCGCCGTCGATGTGGGCGTTTGCTGTTTACTTTGAACGCTCTTCACCGAACTGTTGGACTCGTCGTGCTTTTCGATCACAATCTTGGTCTTCGACTCGCTCGACGAGCTGAACGTAGTGGGCTGAGCGTTGAATGCGGAGCCATCAGTGGGCGGAATATAGAGCGGCGTAATTCGTCGTCGGCCGTCCGGCAGACGAACTTCGATCTGCTTATCGGTGGGCCCTTTCATCAGTTTGGTGGCGCCGGTATTGCTTTTGCTGTCGTTGGTGGCCACTCGACTCGATTCGTTGCTCTCGCCGGTGCTTCCGCTTTGGTGGCCGTTCTGCTGCTTTTTCTGCTCATGTATTATCATGATATCGGGATCCTCGATGAGCACCTGTCCGGACGCGGACGTCTGCAGCGATTTTCCGTATAACTTTTGCTTATACAAAACTTTCTGTTCGGACGTCAACGGCTTTCCCAATTCCTTTTCGCTGAACTCGACGAACGCCACCGTTCCGTCCCACGAACAGGCCATCAGTTGATACCCGCTCTGAGACCAGCAAATGTCGAGAACCGAATTGTCGAAGAGATCGTGTATGACAACGAGCGGCCGCTTTCGAGACGTGAGCCAAACAGATAGTGATCGATCGCGACTACCGATCGCACAGCAGCACAGTTTGCTTACTTTGCTGTCACTCTTGTTATCGCTGGACGGCAGACACAGTATGTTCGGATTGAATCGCACGCAAGCGACAGCCTTTCGATGGCCAACAAAGTCGCGATTAGTTTTCCAGTCCTGCCTCTCGATTATCTGCGCCACTGAACCCAAATTATTCATGGCGTGCGCCGACACAAGAAACTGGCCGTCGGGTGACCAGCAAAGTCTGAGCACATGAGTAGTGCCGCCGCAGTCGACGAACGGCTCGGTGATGACCGTCTCCTCAGTCCAGTCGCTCACTCGCCATATTCGCAGAGTCTTGTCGTCCGATTGGGAGGCTATGTATTTGCCGATCGGATCCCACGACACACCCTTCACGAGGCCGGTGTGACCCTTAAGCACGGCCACCACCTCTGACCACTTGAGCGCATTCCAGATCACGACCGTGTTGTCGACGGCGCACGAGGCCAACCAGTTGTCGCCGGGCGACCAACTCAGGTCGAGAATGTCGCCCGAATGGCCGCGCAGTGTGGCCATCGGTCGCCACTGTTCGGCGTTCGTGTGCGCGCCCGCATAGCGGGCGCCGATCGACCAAATCATAATGACTTTGTCGTCGCCGGCGGAGGCCAGACATTTGCCGCTCTGCGACCACCGGACACAGTTGACGCACGCCAAGTGGTTGTCCATCTGACACAACGTCTTCGCCACGTTCTCGTCGTGTTCGGCCTCATCGCAGGCGATCGGCAGCATATTCCAGATCACAATACGTCCCGACGAGTCGTTTCCCTGACCGCCGGTCGCCACGCGAGTGCCGTCCGGATGGATGTCCAGCGAGAATATTGGCCGACCTTTTGTTTTAAAAAATGGCACAAATAATAGCCAAAATTATAATTGAATCCAGAATAATAAGCAGCGCATACCGTCGTGATTAACCCAATACGGCTTAAGTAACTTCATTATCGATTTGTTGGCTTTTTATTGTTTCGATTCCACAAATCAAATGCTGACTTTGGTGTTGAACGGCAAGTACTGAACGCGACCGAAGCGGTCACTCGTCGAACACAATTGACAGTCACTTGGGATGAGAGGCGAGTGAGTGCGGCAATGGATGACAGCGACCATTATCGGCGACCGCGTCCGTCAAACATAGCTGACTGTCGTCACCGCACAAACAGAACACTCGTGTGCCGCACACAAACAGCACACTTCACTGCCATTCACAGGTAGGGAATGGTTGACACGCTTTATGAACAAAATAACAACATATCTATTTACAAATATAAACAAATAATTTGTAAATATAAACAATTATTGGGTAAAATATATAACAATTATAACCGATTTGCAATAATTAAAGTATATAACATGATCTCTTAAAATTGAAACCAATTCTGCCGCTTTGAACACTATTGAAATAGTTTATGAAAAGATGTTAATAAGTGGGTATCATTTTAGGTGAGCTCAATCAAATCAATTCTGAGCTCAAATTCGGTTAAAAGGAAAATAATATACAGAAAATTGGTATAAAATAATTTTTTAATACAGTTTTTTTTTCAAAAATTTGTTAATTATTAAACACAATTATTTAAATATTTAGATTAAACCATAATTCGAAGTTTATGATCGCTCGGTATTGAAAAAGTTTGTCACGATATATGAATAATTAAAGGTTATTTTTAAAATATAAGGATAAAATTTAACAAATTAATAATATTTAAATCATTATTTGAGGGAAATTCCTTACTTGCGTTTATTTACACGTAAGAATTATCAGTTAATGATAAGAATTAATACTATTAAAGATTTCTTAAAATTATTTAATTAAGTATTAATAAATAATCTTTCTTTTGTGATTTTATCGCTTATCTATTGTGAAACAAATACATATTATTTTTTAAATAGCAATGCATCATCTGTTCGGTTTGTAATTTCTTTATTATATAAGTAGTGAATTTTAAAAATAATTTATGAAAATGAATTCAAAAATTGAATGATACAAAAGTTTCAAATTTCATGCTATGCACAAATTCTGAAATTAAAATTGAAATTAAAATCCTCGAAAATAAGTTTCAAAATTTTATAAAATTTAAAATTATAAAAAAAATGTTTATAAATTGTTTATAAAACCTATATTATTTTAATATATGATGATTAAACATATATTTACCTTAATATATGATGCAATAACGCTCGCTTTCAATTAGTAAGTTGGCATCACTTTCATCTCTACTCGTCTCACCTAACGATGACCAGCGATTGGGTTGAGAGCGGTTGCGGTACTCTCGAGTTTGTTGATAACTCCAGTGCCCGCAGAGGACGCGAATGTCACCGCAGAGCCGATGTTTTTGCACTCATAGACGGCCATCGATGAGACAATTAGCAGAACGGTTAACAA
>JAQIYA010000559.1:0-19082 GCA_034699355.1 Microtritia minima
CAGACGTACGACGAGTCGGTCGCTCAACGAATATCTGTGATAAGTAATGCCTCATCAAACAGCACCTCTGGTATTGTTTCGGATAAAATGCAAAGTTTGGAAGATAGTGACAGGGATGACATAGACATGGAAATAATCAACTCTCCGATGCCTGTGCTTTCGCTCGAGTCTCTCGCTTTGAGTGAGCCGACAGGAAGAAGTGTATCCAATTCGCCCACCAGTTTGACCAATAATATTGTAAGCAAACTGCAAGTCGATAACAAAGTGCCTTCAAGTGCTAATAGCACTAAAAGTACCTCATCTGAACAAAGCAATATTACAATAACATCAATATTTACCCCACACATTACATTACCGACGAACAAACAAATTATTCAAATAAGAAGTAATAGCAATAGCAATAGAGAAATAGTTGAGGACTGCAGTGCGAAGAGTATGAAAACGAATTGTTTGCCTCAAAATGATAGCACATTTACTAGTCGTCAAAATGAATATTTATCAAAATCAAGTGTCAAACTTGAAGCGATAGCCGATCCATCAGTGCCTTCTGCTAACGTAACCAAACTCACTGAACGATCCGAATCAATGAATCATATTTACGAAAATATTCCATATTTTTCGCAATATCACGAACCGGAAAGCAAATCAAAGCCAATATTAAAGTCCACCTCAACGCCGACTCAAAGGTCGAGCTCGAGAGTCGGAATTTCATCGCTAACGCGCGCTCAAACTAAGCCCACATTATCTGTTTTCAATCATAATTACGTTTCAAATGAAAGCGCAAACTTGTCGGTCGCGGGTTCAGAACCTAATTTGTACAATTCGAAGCTCTGGTCAACGCCATGCAATTACGTGCTCCGATCGCCTCATAATCGTTTAGGATTACCGTTAAAATGTGATATAAACAGCAGTGACTTGACTTCAAATTCAATAGATTGCATAAGTTATGCAGACATTGCAAGTGAACCGCAAATGATAGTCGAGAGCGTCAAAGAGACGCGCGCGCATTCCGACCCTTCGGGTAATTACACATCACCTGCGCTGCAATCACTGCAATCATTGCAGTCGTGTTCATCTCCTTCTACATCCTCAGCAATCCCTGATTGGAGGAGTGCTCAGCGATTACCGGAATGCAGCCCAACATCGTTTCATCAATCATTGAATGACATCGCAATAACAACTCCACATCCACTTCGATTGGTTGGCAGTGATATTAATGTAAATATCAATTATAACGTGCAACCAATACCTCCTCCGCCCGATTATGCGAACGCTTACAATCAAGTCACTAATGATTCGCACTTCAAAACTAGTCACCAACAGGTAAGTGAACCGTTTATCAACTCTTTAAGCATTTATTTACGTCAATGTTCTCTATATAGCAGAACTCATCTGTTGATAACATGAAAGATGAGCAAAACGGTTCGATTACGGATTTGCATCAACTGAGGCAAAAGAGTCATCATTTAAATCTACCACTTATAACGGCATTATTCAATGACAAATCTCTGATGATGTTGCCGAAAACGGTTGCCTCCAGTCGGCAGAAGCACATTAGCACAGCCAGAGATATTCGCCGATATTCGTGTTGTTCAGACTTGGGCTCTGATATTTCGAGTGTGCACGTGTTAGCAATGCCTACTAACAAATTGGAGGCGAACGTGACCGTCAACAACAGGCCCACCAGTTGGCACTTGGAGTATCCAAATAAGAACCAAAATTATATTTGGCAATCGAATGGCAGCGAACACTTTTCGCATGAAAAGTTTCATAACGCGACCGCAGAATTCATTGACAGATTATGGGCTGAACATCAATTAACCACGTGAACGCAAACGCAATTACTTGCGAGTTGAATAATTATATCATTCCAGTAAAACAGTTATTCACACTTAATCTAACACTAATTTCGCACAAGAATTGGTATTTAAGATCTGCTATTGAGTAGCATTCAGTATTTGCATCAAACAATTGTGATAATAATGCATTCGCGAATTAAAACAGAGCGCCGAATGTTGGATCACTTTATTGATTATATGACGAGAATGTATCGAAAAGTATTGTTATACTATGACATTATATTTTAATGTAATCAAAGTTACTTTCAAAAAGTTATAGTATATAATTATGTAACGTTTTTTATAATGTTTGTTACTGTTCAATAAAATAATTGAATGTATTTTATAACCTTTGAATTTTTTTAAAGTTCTTATTAAGAAAAGATTAAAGTAAAGTACCGATGGATCAAAATATCGAGTTTAAAAATGGAGTTTAAAGAAATGAGTATTAGTAAATCGCGAACAAAGTGAACAAAATCTACAATTGTAATATATGATTGAATTTTGTCTTATAAATATTACAAGTTTTTTTGTAATTTGATATAGTTTTTGTGAACTACATATATATGGTTAATAAAAATGATTCAGAAATAAGTTCATTTTAATAGATTTGTTAAAGAAAATAAGTTCATATAAACTATAGTCCATAAAAACATATTAATAAGCCCGGCTTATCTAAAGAAACAAGTAAATAAGTTATTATGAAAAAAGTAACTTTAGGCTTATACATGGAATAACTTTTATAAGATGTCAAATTAATACATATCAGAACATTTTATAAAAATAATAATTAAAATTACATTGAATACTATTTTGAGCTTATTTTATATGTGTTACTTTCTTACTTACTTACTTAAGCTTCATTAATGTATTTATCTCCACAATATTTAAAATTTATTTTTACAAATTTCCATTTGTTAATAAAGAGTATATCGTATATTATACATAATGTCAAGTATAAACTTAGTTTAAACAACTTTCCCTTTGTTAATAAAGAGATTTGGGCAACTTAAAACACTATGTAAACGTCATTAAATTTCACCCACTTATGGTTCATTCCCTTCATCGGGGAGACGAACGGACGGACAGACAGACAGACATCTCCAATCCATAGCTTGCTTTTGCCAAACACAAAATAAGCTAAAAATACAGATGCGGCTCATCTTTGAGATTTTAGGGTAATTCAAGTCATAAATTATAAATTTGGTTTTGGTGTTTAGAAATTTATTTAAAAATTGCATAAAATGAGTTCATATAAACTATAGTGAAAACTTTACTGATTTATTTACCGTTACTTTAATTGTAAATAACTTTACTCTAATACTGTTTACTGTTAAATATATTATATTATATAATTAATATTAAAGCGTGGGTCACATATGTTTGCAGGTGAATGGAGGGCCACTCTATTGATATTTTTATTTTGTTGTTAAAACTGCCCAACATTTTCACTCAAACATTTGTTTCGAACGATTTATTAAGTTTTGAACACATACTAGATTTGCGCAATATATTCATTATTAATTATGTGAATTTGATGTGAGCCTTGTAACACATGAATGAACATAATGTTACAGTCATGACTAGCCAAACATACGTGACCCACGCTTTACATATTATTACACATTTTAAAGTAATTCTTAATATAAAGAATTTTGCAGTTAATTAATATTTGAATGGTTTCGAATCAATTCAAAGACGTTTCGAGTGCTTCTTCACTCCTCTGTCTGTCTTAATATTTGATTCGAAACCATTCAAATATTAATTATCTGCAAAATTCTTTATAATAAGAATTACTTTAAAACATGATATCAGATAAATTAAATACATATTTTTATGTTTCATCAAATATTTTTACTATTACATAGTTTAGAACACATGGAAAATATTTATACGCTCGACTGCCCCTATAATCAACACCACATATAATCAACTTTCCTCTGTAATCAACAAATTGTTTTTTCAAAAATTTTTATATACAAACTAATGTTAAAAATAGTCCGTTATAGTCAAATCCTTTACAATCAGCCAATCCTATATATAGTCAACACTATTTCGCGACAAATAAGTGTAAAACCATTACTAAACATATCCGTTATAATCAATAAAAAATTTTATCTGAAAAGCAAACACACAAAAAACTTTTTTATGTAAACAGTTATTCAAGAATATGAAGATAAAATAGAATATCTTTATGAAGAAATGATCATCAAATATTTAATGTATTAAATAAATCGGAGAAATATTTTTGTCAAATCGTCAACAATTCTATGGATTCTATGGATTCATTTGTGAAATTCAAAAATATTAACTCAAAATTTGTTTAAATTTTTAAAACAATCAAAAATAACTGATTATATGAAATAATTATTTAATTGCTATTAAATAACTAATATTGTAATCTCTAATTGATATTTTTCAAATTTTTGAATTTCTTAGTTAAAGCTTCAGATATAATCAACATTCCGTTATAATCAACAAATTCCCCAAAATATTCGATCAGCTTTTGCAACTAAAAGTGAAGTTAGATTTAGACTCTTTCTAGCAAACAGACACTGAGTGGAGAATTTTTTTTTGCCGTTAACCTCAGATAGAGTAATCATCATAACGTCTAAGTTTGCCTTAACTTACCATTTGTTTAATTCATTTCAATTTATGTTTAATTTTATGCATATAATATATATTATATAACAATTAATCATTATTATATTGTTATTCAAAATAAGATAAATTATATTTTATAAGTATATCGACATCAATATTGTTGTCAGATTAGAAATTATCATATCATATGTAACTCAAAGTCCGAATACGACAAAGAAATGTTATTTGCTTTGTCTTTCGAATGACATAAAATATATATGTTTAGAAATTTACAATTTTAGAATATTTTAGTTTTGTGATTAAATATGTTTAAGTTGTAAACAAATAAAAGTGTAAATCAATCGAAGTAAGCTTTAAATTATTTTTATATTCACTCAAATAAGGCTTAATCAAAATAGTGTTACACCTTATGTTTTACAGAACAGTTTAAATAATGTGCTAATAATTAAATTTAAAAATTTTGAAAGTAATAATAAATCATTAAAATAAGTTATCGAAAAATTTTTATACAATTGGCACTCATTAAGACTTAAAAATGATTTGAAACATGTTTTTTAAATGTTTTTTAAACTAAAATTAACTGTAAAAATATATTTTATTCGAATACAATTTTATGTAACTCTTAAAGTTATTTAGAAAATATATATACAAATATAATAATGCTTTAAATTAATAACTAAATTATTAAATAATAATTAATACAAAATTGCGATTTATTGTTGAATCTCTTCAAAAACGATGCCTTTGTTTGTGAGATCGAGTTTGGCTTCAATGATCTGTTTTGACAACTCTTCGTAGGCCTGCGGACAGTCGTTGAATGTGAGCACTCTATACAACACGATTGCGGCCGAAATGGCGCCAAACATGACCACCGAATAGAGAGGAATGAGCCAAACGTGAACTAAAAGATTGTCATTGATTTTGATTGGAGTCAAACCCAACACCACTGACAACCAAATGGACGCAAATAACGCCACGAAAGACAGCGATTCCGTTAATTTTGTCATTATTTTTCGCTCATTAATTCAAATTTGATAAATTAAAAGTTGAGGCGAAATGCAGTTATATTTGACATTAAAGACACGTTTTCATAGTTGTGCGCGATTTAACCCAATTTGAAAATCCCTAAAATCTGATAACAAAAAACGCGTAGAGAAGTGCGCAAAAGCCCTAAAAAGCGCGATAGCAATCCCTGAATGGGGAGAAATGAGCCAAAAATAGGTATAAATGGTTTGATGGTTTGAAGCGTCGCGTCATCATATCATACATTCATACACTTTAAATCAATTGATTTAAGTTTGACTTTTGCTTCACTAGTATTTCACTTCTCCATTACAATCAGTTCAATGCTTTAGAGTCGCATCGCGACCGACGGTGTGATTACACGTTTGACTCTTTTGTAAATTTGTAATTATTTATAAGAAGATGAAGAAGTATTGTTGGCGACAATTATTATCGCAAATAAATTACTGGTTTGTTTTGATGCTTGTGATGGCGTTGGAGTTGTCGCACACATCGGCGCTCAGATTTCATCTGCAGCCCAATACCAAACGCTGCCTCAAAGAAGAGATGCGAAAAGACGTTTTGGTGACCGGAGAGTACACGTTGAGCGACGCTTCCGGACAGCGCACTGACCTCTCGGTTCGTCAGTCGGGTCGCCATTCGGGTCGACACTCGGGTCGACACACTGTCATTGATTGCGTTTGCCTTTCAGGTGACCGACTCGAAAGGGCACACAGCCTTAGCCCGCGAGAATCTCGACAAAGGAAAGTTTGCGGTCACTTCGGACGAGGACGACATCTTCGACTTCTGCTTCGTGTCTTACCTCCAGACCGGACATCACGGGGCGATCGCCAGAGAAGTTCATCTCGAAATGAAACACGGAGTCGAGGCTAAGAGCTATGAAGAGGTATCTGTCATATTAAACACTTACGGCTAGCGTTTCACGTGTTTGTCGTGGGAATGATTTTCTTATGGAAAATGTCAACTATTTAACTATTTAGGATATAATTTTTGTTTGCTGTTATAATTGCTAATATGTTATGCTTTTAAATTAAAAGTTAGCAAATGTTGGAAAACTAAAACCCCTTGAAATGGAGTTAACAAAATTGGAGGATCTTTCATCATCTATTGTCCAAGACTTTGAATACATGAAGAAACGAGAAGAAGAAATGCGAGACACTAATGGTATTTAATTCGATGCCTTTCTAATTTGAAATGCAATATTGTTTTTATCGCCTCTTAGAATCGACTAACAATCGTGTTCTCTATTTGAGTATTTTTTCAATGCTTTGTTTACTTGGATTAGCGACGTGGCAAGTGCTGTACTTAAGACGATTTTTTAAGGCTAAAAAATTAATCGAATAAATATTCTTTACTTTTATAATAATTAATTTAGTAATAATTAAGTTTAACATTATAGTGTGTTTCGTCTGGATTTTCAGTTTGAATAAAATTTTTCGAATTTTATAAATTTTGTTCACATATTTATTTGACGCTTTAATTTTATTTGTTTTCATCATTTGACAAAATCAATATTAGATCAATAAGTGGTTTTTAATCTTATATTGCATTTCATATAAAATTGAAATCTATTAGAAGTACAATAATTGTATAATTTAACAGAAAGTAGTTTTACCATATAAAACTATTTAAAGGGTTAATTTAGGAAATGTATTTAAATTTATTAAAGTTAGTTAGTTCTGAGTTGATAGTCACCATTTTGAGTGATATAGCGAACCCACGGCAAAGCTTGATAACCACTTTTCTCAATAATCTTCAAATATCTCACTTGAATTCCCGAAGTTGTGAAATACGGAATTTCAAACTTGACTTGAATGGGAGGCTTGCCTTCACTCTCCTCACTCACCACACTCGGCAAACCAAAGTGAGCTCTCATTAAATATTCTTTGCCGCCCGGAAATGATTTCATGTTCCAAATGACTGAATTAGCTTCTGGTGTGTATTTAACGCTACCGATTGTGGTCTTGAATTTTGGCGAATCGGCGTCGTGTGGGACAGGAATTATAATTTCCACGTTATTAGCAGTTGAGCGGCGTTTAAACTGGGACTTAGCTTTGATCATGTATTCAACTCTGCTGTGGGCGTGTCTCTCGATAACTGACTCGATCCAAATTAGTGGCTTGACGTGAGTGTTGAGACGATAAGACATGAGCTCAAACTCTCCGTCGGGAGGAATGAACGAAATGGTGCGGTCGTTATCAAAGCGCGACAAACGCACGCATTGGTGAAACTTGACGTCTTCGAGTTCAACCGATTTACTCTTTCCTCTGCCCGTACTCTCGAACAACACTTTGTCGTTCAAACCTAATCTCAGTTCAGGCATTCCCGATAAATAAACTCTCATCTTAATGGAGCCAACGATTTCACTTCTGAGTACACTTCCGCTCGCGTTCGCCAACAGATTGACCGATTCGATCACATCGAGGAAGACCTCATTTTTGCGATACTTAATGCCTTCTGAACGCCAGGAAACGGCGTTTGTGACCGCCATCGGAGGTCGCGGTTGGGCTTCCATTTTATGACTTTCCTGAGTTATATACTCCTGAAGTATTTTGCCGTCTGTGGTCTGCGGATAACCGAAATCCATGAGTTCGTCGAGCAGTTCGTAAATGAGTACGAAATTGTCGCGAATGCTCTCCTCTTCGAGTTCTTTGAAATAGTCGGTCATAACGGTAACGATTTTGTGGAGGAATGAGAAGACGAGCGCCACGTTTGCGTTCTTCTTAGTGGTGGCCACCAAATAGAGGTTATTGAACTTGATGTACATGAATGTGGTGTCGTTATGCTTGAGGATCGGGTTGAGTGAGGCCTCCTCTTCGCGGTCCATCAGAATCGGCATAAACTTGTCGATTAAGTTCATATCGATGTCTCCCCTATAGTTGCGCGACACCAACACTTTGCCCTTCAGGTCGAGAAAGTAGATCGCAGACGAAGACATCACCTCTGACTCTACCAATTCAGCAATCATTTACTAAATCTCACAAAATCATAACAACTGAACAATACTTACATTTCAACAATCGCTTCAATTAATGATTTCGTCAATCAAATGATAAGATATGTCGTGTATTATAAAGTGATAAATAACTTATCGTCACTTTTATGAAACTATAATTATAAATAAATTGTAAAAACTTTAAAAAGTGTTTGTGATTATATTTTGACACTAAGATATTATTTAATAAATTATCAAAAATACACTCATATTTTGGTTTTTATACAAAAACTTAATTATAATATCCTTTTTTAAAAAATGAAAATTCCTAATTTTCTATTAATAAATTAAAAATCAAATTAGTGATTAATAATCTCTTCATAGCTTACAATGAAATTAAAATTAAAATTATATTTATTAAATAATATAATTTCAAAATTAATGAGAAATTTAAATTCGAGGTTTGACTGTACCGTGAATTTTGCGTTATAAACATATGTTTTACTCTGACGTGTCTTACAGTAGAAATGATTTTGTTGTGATCGATGTTTGAATGAATGAGTAATGTTTTGGTTACACAAGCGATTCAATCGTAAGCAACAATTTAGTGAACATTAGAAGAGTTGATTATAATTGAGTTCATTTCGAGTTAATTATAAATACTTGTCAAGAGTTGGTCATTGAAATCGCGTCGAAATGATCGCAAACAACATGAGAGCGGCGTTAATAACGTTTGCCAGCGTTTTGCTCACCTCTACCGTCATCGGCAACGCTTACTATCAGAAGAAGCAGTTCTATCCATCCGTCGTTTACATCACTAAATCCAATCCTTCGATGGCTGTCAGTGTTTTTCTCTATTTTACTTTTATTTTTATTTATTTTTTAAATTTATATATAAAATTTTCTTTTAATTCTATTTTTAATACAATATGATTATAAGTGTGATATAATAATAATTAATCGTAATTATAATTACCGGTATAAGTATTGTATTAGAATTGTTTAGCATTTGTTTGTTGATGTAATTCAAGTTATTTAATGCTTTACAATATGCTAACTGTGATGAGTTGATCTTCTAATGATTGCAATATTTGAATGTTTAACTAAATATGGTTTGTCTTATGTTTCAGATAATCTATGTCCAAGCGTTTGTTTTTGTTCTTTTAATGGGAAAACTAATGAGGAAAATATTTTTCGGTCAATTGAGAACAGCAGAAATGGAGGTTTGTTTGACGAAGTGGTGATGCAATTGTTTGATGTCTATTAATGTTTTGATGACAATCTATTTATTAAACAGCATTTAATAGAGCGGTCGTGGTATGCCGTCACTGAAACTTGTTTGGCCTTTACTGTGTTTAGAGACGATTTATCGCCAAAATTTGTGGCTTTGTTCACGCTTTTGCTATTTCTTAAATGCTTTCATTGGTTGGCTGAGGACAGAGTTGATTATATGGAAAGGAGTCCTAATATATCTCTACTCTTTCATATTAGAGTCATTTGTAAGTTAATTATGAAGTTATAAGTAAAATCATACTTAAAATTTGATTGATAGCATTACTGACTTTGTTGGGAACACTTGATTTCCTATTTGTACACATGGCTTATTACAGCACTTTGACTAAAGGAGCTTCTGTTCAATTAGTATTTGGTTTTGAGGTATTTGTTCATTTATTTTAAATCAATTAAATATATGCTTACTATGATTAAACTATAATTACTTTAATTTACAGTATGCTATACTTTTTGCTGTTGTTCTTAACATATTAATGAAATACGCCCTGCATTTTGTTGATCTCCAAAACGAAAATCCTTGGGAAGATAAAGCTGTTTATTTATTATACACCGAATTATTGATGGGATTTTTGAAAGTTATTTTGTATTTTTCATTTATTACTATTATGATGAAGATCCATACTTTTCCATTGTTTGCTATCAGACCCATGTATTTGAGTATGAGGTTTGTAAAAATGAATTGTAATTATATTTAATTATATTTAAATTTATAGAATATTGTTCTTTTTAATAGAGCATTTAAGAAAGCACTTAACGATGTAATAATGTCAAGAAGAGCTATAAGGAATATGAATACTTTGTGAGTTGTATATTATTTTACTATTGTTATTTATTTTTATCATTTAAATTGGACAAGTTTGTCATATTTAATTGTCAATTGCATGATTATAGTATGCTAATAACTTTTGTTAGTAAATTATTGTTTGAGAGAGTTTAATAATATTTTAAAATTTTTTATAAAAAAAGCTATAACAATACCTTTCTAACATTCTAACAATTGAGTAAAAAAAATTTAAAGCGCGAAGAGAAGCAATCGCTACAGTTTTACAGTTTGAATAAACCCAAATTAAATATACAATTGATTAAAATATAGTAATGAAAATTCTCCCTGCATTTCATGTACCATTTATATATTATGCATCATATTATTCATTTCCAAACAGATCAAAAATTATTTTATAAATGGTTTTAAATCTATTTCTTGCAATATTTTATATTTAGTTTCTATATTAATTGAATTATGTTTTTTACTAATAAAAGATGAGTAATTTTTTATGAACTTTTTTCTTTATTTTGTTATCAAATAATTCTTAGTTTAAAAATTTAGAATAATATTTAATGAAATTTTAATGCTTAATAGATATCCTGACGCGACTCCAGAAGAGTTAGAGAGTGTAGATAACGTGTGTATTATTTGCCGCGAAGAGATGACTGGAAACGGTAGCGCAAAAAAGTTGCCGTGCAATCATATATTTCACGTGTCATGCCTTCGATCTTGGTTTCAACGACAGCAAACGTGTCCGACTTGTAGAATGGATGTGCTTCGAGTGCCGCCAACCAATGTGAACAACGCTCGACCGCCCCAACAGCCACCACCACAAGCACCCAATATGCCCAGATTGCAGGCGAGAATATTGATACCACCGAATTGGCAGCCGTTCCTTGCTATGCAACAACAACAACAACAGCAGCAGCAACAACAACAACAAAATCAGATGAATCCACAACAACCAGCAACAGCTAACAATAACAATAATAATAACGTTAATTTTAATTACAACAACGCCGCTGCGAATGGCAATCCGATGGCAGCGAACGGCGCGTTTCAATTTGTTCCCAATTTATCCTCAATGCCGCCAATGATGCCGATCCCGCCATTTATTCCCTTCATTCCGCCTCCAATGCCTACTCCACCGTCAAATTTAAGTGAATTATCTTTGGATGAGTTGCACGCAATGGAGGGCAATGAGAGACAAAATATTGAGGCGAGATTGAAATGTCTGCGAAATGTGCAAACGTTGTTAGACGCGGCTGTACTTCAATTACAGCAATACAGTAGTGTCACGTCTCGACTACCGAACCCCCAAACCACCCCTCAAGCCAATGCCAATTCTCAGGCCACTACTTCTCAAGCATCGGCGTCATCATCGAGTCAGTCGGACTCGCAATCAACGTCTGCCTCACCTCAACCGTCGACATCTTCATTGATTCAAAACACAGGCGCCGATAATGAAGCGAATAGCGTGACGAGTCCTCAAGAAGTGATCCGAATTCGACGTTTGCAGCGCTTCTCGCAAACGCAGGGACCTGTTATTGATAAAACAAATGACTCTGTTGTGATGGACGAACAGCAGAATCAATTTCCCTCATCGACTACGAGCTCATCAAATGAATCGACAAATAAAAGCAAACAGTCATAATGTTTTAAAATTTATATTATTATCGCATTATATCAGATATAATATATATAAATATGATTAAACTTAAAAGTTAATAATTAAAAACAAATATTTATAACACAAATTGTTTTTGATATCAAATGTAATTTAAAATTTGTACTTTTATTGCACGAGTGAGTGATTGCACGCGAAACACCTTTTGAGATACGAGAAGAGCTTTGGACCCAAACTTGCAATCATTGATAAAAACAAATGGATTGTAATAAAAACAAAGTAAAAATCAGATTTTGTACATTCAGAACAAACAAATAAATTCTCAATAAAACATCTTAAAGCGAATCATTTTATATTACTCTTCCACTTCTGTCGGCGGAATATAATAGGTATCGGTGTGTGGATATGAATAATGAGACAGAAAAGTTGATTTGTTTTGCGCCAAAGCGTAGTTTCGACGGTCCGACTCGAGAGTGTGACGTCTGGCCACGCAAACGATGCATTGGATGTGACACTCGACGTAAGAGTTGGTTAACTTCAACTCTCTGATCACTGTATTCCTCACGTGTGTCGGCAAACACACGCCTCCGTGATGTACGGCTCGCTCTCTCCTCCAAATGGCGTGATTCGGCAGACAGTACTTCATGATCGCATTGCACGTCACGTGACTCACTCCGGCCCGAAAGTCCAACGCGTGCCACAGTTTGTCGCGTTTGCGGAGAAACAGTTTCATTTTAGCGCTGCTCAACGAGTTACTCATTGCGAATCGGATGAGATCGTACTTCATATCCATGTCTTCCTGCATGTCGTGCGCCAAATAGAGCGCCACAAACAGATTGCATGGCGTGTACTGTTGTTGTTTGAAATTTGCTTTCTTAAAGTAAGCGAAAGCTGTGGCCAACAAATACTTGTCCGCCAATAAATAACAAGAATCCCAATTCAAAAAGTCGCGAACTATTTGCTCCTCTATTCAGATAAATAATTATTAATAAGTTTCGCAAAAATAAGATAATTATCGATTTGCTTCGCTTTTGATAGCTTTTTAAAAATGGATTTATAGCGAATGACGACTTATTATTTTATTATAATAGAAAACATATGCTTAAAACAAATGAATAAATAGATTTTTATAATGTTTTATTTATAATAAATAAAATAATTAAATTAGTAGTTAGAGTTGATTTTCTCTACATATTAGTTCACTTCTAATATATATGTCTAACTCACCATAAGTTTAATTTCTTATTTTCGAAATAATATAACTGTTATTTTCGGCAATTATTTTCAAATTCTATTATTCTATTATCGGTTACTTATATTCGATATCGATTCGCAAATCGAACACAAGTTTTACTCAATATTTTGTTAAAAGTTTATATAAATAACTTTTAACAATAATTAACTAAAAACTAGATTTTCAAAACTGAGTACAAACCAAAAAATTGGGATTCGATTTACCGCTAATTAAATAAAACATTTAAACTTATGCTTAGCTATACTTCGCTAACCATTAAAACTTAAACATTTAAAGAGTGCGAAGTGAGGCAAACCGTGACAAACAGTTACGCTCAACACATACCCAAAAGAGTTTTGAACGCCTTCTCGTCTTTCGAACTAATGGTGAAATCTCTCAATTGACTGTTCGTGTCATCGTTAGCGCAGTGCCGCGCGTCCGACTCGACCCACACCGGCGTCGACGCCGTCGACGCCATTGATGGGGTCGCGGGTGTGCAGCCATTCCAACAGCCATTCGTCGGCCCATTACTACCCCAATCGCCACAATCGCCGATTTCGGTGAACCACTTCAACGCAAACATTCGGCCAATCGATGTATACCTATCGCTGTTCGGGTTATTGTATGCCATTCTATTCGATGCAAACATTTTAACTTCAATTTCTCACATTAGACAACACTTTCTTGGAAATACCTTATATTAGTTGCAATAGATTTGAGACACTAATCAAATGAATTGAAGAGAAAACTGATATCGGCATCAAATGCGTGACACGAGGAGTAGAGAGAGAGACGTGATTTGGAATGAGAGGCGAGACTGGGATGCGTTCGCAGTGAATGCCACACATCGCTGACCAGTGAAGAGCCAATCAAATCGCACCTCAGATCGAACGTTCACAAGTGCGCGCCGTTTACGTCTGCTCTGCTCTGCAGTGCGACTCACTGTGTGTGTGAGAGAGTTATAGTGTGTGTGTGTGTGTGTGTGTGTATGTGTGCGTACGAGCGGTCGTCTGTCGTTCGCCTGTCGATCGTCTGCCTCTCGCCGGTCACGTGTTTGACGCACTCCTGTGTTTGGCCGTGACGTCAGTGTTGTCACTGCTAAGCGAGCAGACGATCGCTATCGACCAATCATGAGACGCCAATAACAAGTGATGGCAGAGAATAGCGAAATGAGTTCGCGATCATCACAATCGTCACAATTATGCTCACAATCGCCGCATCGCTTGTCAGCCAAATATGTAGAGTAAGTCGCGTCTAATTGTTAATATTTAGATGTCATAATTAACACATGAGCGCATCCATTACTGCCTTATTTTGCGATTAATAACATTGAAAATAATATCAACAATAATTTAGCATATGATTTCAATTACAACAAGTCAAACATTAATTACATTTTGTTATTATTATTTATAAAATGATTTAAAAGGAAATAAAAGATTTTGGTCGACTCTATAGTGAGTGCAATAGTAGTTAAAAAGTTTAAATATACTGTAAAATATTTGAAACGTTTAGCAATACTTTTATGAAATGAAGTGAACTTTATTAATGTGTAATAAATTTATTAAAACAACTATTACTTTAATTTTGATAAGAAGATTGTTAACAAATAAATTATATCAGTTTATATTAAAATTTAAATTAACCCTAATTTTAATTGCATATATTTTACATATGCATATAAATTTAAATACAAATAACTGAACAGTATTTTCTCTATTTTAAAACATTTACTAAAATTCAAATTTAATTTGAATAGAAGTTTTGCTTACAAAACAATAAGAGATCGACTTCCGGTTATTTTAACGAAAGCAATCGATACGTTATGCCGAAAGAGACGAGATTTGGTTCGTTTAGGCGTCGTTAGTGTTCAATTCAAAAAAGAGGCCGAAGAGGAGACTAAAGAAGTTATTGGAAAGTTAGCCAAACTTCGAAATGAAATGCAAACCAATAAACCAATAGTTGAATTAATAATAAATGATAGCGATGTGAAGCATTGGAATCAACAATTAAATGATTATATGAAAGAAAATGAATGCGAAGCGCTTTGGTTTGAAGTGCCCTGGCTTTGGGCCGAGTGTTATATGTATAGGAGAATAAGACAAGCATTTCAACTCAGCAAATATCTCTCCTCTTTTGATCCTTTTCAAGGTTTATAGTTATTTCTTTATTACACTTTTAACTGTTCACCAAAAAAGTGTAACAATTTATAATAAAATTTATTTGTTATCATTTCAGAACAAAAAGAGGAGTCACTTGTATCGAGTTTAGGAGCTATTAATGCAATCAGTTATTACTTGAATTCGTTGCAAACCAACTCGTTTGATGTCGAAACTGAATTCATCAAATTTTTAGAGGCAAGTTATGGTTATTTACAAAAATTACAGAATTAATTTACAAGTTATTTACGTATAGTTAGCTTTATGGGGAAATAAGTGTGATCTAAGCATTTCATCGGGAAATCAAAATTCTCAATTCACGAAACATGACGACGATATGGTTTTATTGCGCGATAAAATGGTGTCCAACCAATCAAATCAAATATGGAATTATGTGAACAATTTGGCCAAAAAACTATCTCCCATTCAGATCGACGTGGTTTTAGACAACTCTGGATTTGAGTTGTTTACTGATTTATGTTTGATAGAGTTTTTGCAATTTAGTCGACTATTGAATGACAACTCTGTGGTGAAATTTCACGTCAAGAAAATGGGTTGGTTTGTGTCCGACACTATGTCGAAAGATTTTTACTGGACTCTCCAATATTTATCAGATGACCAAAACAGCAACCAATCCATTAAAACATTGAGCTCCAAATGGATTAATAATCTTAAAACTAACAAATGGATTATTATTGAACACGACTTTTGGACACTTCCTCATGATTTTAGTTGTATGAACAGCGTTTCTCCCGATTTGTACAATAATCTTAGTGAGAGTGATTTAATTATATTCAAAGGAGATTTAAATTATCGCAAATTAATGGGTGATTTTAATTGGCCTTTAACGACACCGCTTTTGACTGCACTGCGAGGCTTTTTGCCTTCAACTTTCTGTACGCTTAGAACTATTAAGTGTGATTTTGTTGTCGGAATTAATGACCAACAAATTTTGGAGCGGATTAAATCATTTCCAGATAATTGGATGGAAACGGGAGAATATGCCGTCATTCAAATTGTTTTTAAATAATTACTTAGCATTACTTTTAAATAATTACTTTTACCACATTTTTGTTATGTTAAAAATAATTGAAGAGTATAAGTTTTCAATAATATATTTTATCAATGGATAGAAAATAAAGCTCAATATTTACTTGAAATGTATGAATTACATAGTTATTTATTAATAATTTATTAATACGATTGAGGACGGATTTTATATAGATTTACATAATATGTTTACATAATTAGATGCAATAAACTAGAATTAATATTGAATCGTGATTCTGTACAAATACTGTACTGTTCTGTAAGCCCTTCAATAATAGTTTTTTTTAATAATGTTTAAAAATTACTTATATTTTATTAGTATATTAAATATCCAATTATTTTCTGACGTGACCTTAATTTTTATAGTCAAACCCGTACCTGATTTTTATTTTAAAAAACATTGGACTTGATCTAAAAAGTTAAGTACGAATTTAATTTAGTAGCTTAATATGAATTTTCGTCGTTTTAATATTACATACATTTCTAATTAGCATTAAATTTCTTAAATTTAAAAGAAATATTTTTACGACAAATACTGCATTTTAAATACACTGTAAATAACTATTTTTAATGAAATCAAAATAAATAAGAAAATTTTCCTTTAATTGAAATTTTAAATTGAATACATTATATAAATATAAATTGAATACAAATAAAATAGACAGTGTATATTAATTGAGGCACAATATTCAAGAAACTTAACGTCAGAGAGTTATTTGTTTAAAGTGAAGGCATTGTTAAACAGTACAGCATTCACATCTAAAATCTAATAACCAGAGCATTGATTAAAAAATTTGTAACTTATTTAATTTACAATTCTATTTGTTTATTTCTCTACATTTATAAATCAATACCTGTAACAACTAATACATTCTATGTTGGATTTTGTGTACATTTTGAGTTTATTATTTGAGTTTTATATACAAAATATAAAAGACAAAAATTCTCATATTAATTGTAATTAATGATAAATTTTAAAATAATATTTAGTTTTATGAACATTTAGATTTTTTGTACAAATTTTCGAAATTATAGCTGTATATAAAATCCAACTTAGAGTGTGAGTCACACTGTGTGACACAAATTAATGTGATCATAATATTTTTAAACACATTTCGATACAATTTTCGATGCTTTTTTAAAACTAACACAAAAATATTTTTTAAAAATAAATGAAAACAAAATTACAGGGATGGACACGCTCTGAAAGTCTGGGGGTCTAAATATATAGAAAGCCCAAATTTTAAGGGGGGGTCAAAACTCATCTGATTTGTAAGACATTTAAAAGAAAATTGTCTCAAAACCTCAACATATGTAAACTTACAATGAATTTTTTCCTAAATATCCAATTGACCCCTAGCCAAACCCCCCCCCCCCCCCCTATGCCCATCCCTGGAATAAAAATATTGTATTAAGTTTTTATAAACATAAAATAATTAAAACTTTTTAATAACATAAAAAAATATTTTCATTATGAGTGCATGCATTATCATTAATAATTATCAATTATCGATAATTATTAATAGCACTTTAATTATTATCATCACTTTATTGCAAACAATATAACAAATAATTTGACTAATATAAGTCATATAATTATTGTATTGTTTATCAGTAACTTCAGGACTAAGATTAAGTACAAATAAAGATAAGTGCAAATAAAAATCTAATTGAATAAATTTACATTATTAATAATAATGCATGTATATTACTATACTAAAAATATTATACTAAAAAGTTTAAAATGAATTACTTTCTAAAATTTCTATAACAAATTTCTAAACAAATCAAGCATTTTTAAACCTTTGAAAAAAATTGACAAAGATTTAATCAGATAAAACAGAATAAAATGTTAACAAAAATTACAAATATAATTTTTAAGATTTATTTTTACAATTTTTATGATTTATGATTTTATTTTTATGATTTAAAAAATATCCAAACAGGTATAATTATAAATGCGTTAACTTTTTAAATCGTTTATTTCGAAAGGTTCGAAAAAATTCGAGATTCAGTTTATTTAACCATTTCAGAGATGTTTTAAATCAAATTAATACTTTTCGGATGACTAAATCTGGTTTCATAAAATACATGTATATATATAGCAATATTCTTTAATGATTTGTGATAATTGTTTAACAATTTTTTAACTTATTAAAAATTATTAACCAATTAAAAATCTTAAATATGAATTACTTTATCAATTGCTATGTGAATAATAAAATTCTTTTAAATTAAATATATTTTTATGTATAAAACAAATGAAATTTTCAGTTTTAAATATGAATTAGAAATGAAAAAATCGAACAGATTATACTTGAGTTGATTCACTTTAACTTTAAAGTGAATCTAACCCTAAATTTAACAGTAATAATATTGTAAATCACTTACAATTTAGAATATGATTTAATAATATAAAAAGGATACAATTTTGTTAAATCATATTATTAAAAAAATACCAATAATGGAAAATTTTTTTGCTCAGATAGAATATTTTTAATATAAAATTTAAACTAATTAAATCATGCGTTACTTATATTCGAGTGACGAATT
>JAQIYA010000560.1:0-19069 GCA_034699355.1 Microtritia minima
TAAGTATACTTATATCATACATTTCTACCTATTCATTAGATTTCAATTTTTCATATGAATATTGTTAATTAAAAAAAATGATTACTATAAATAATACATTATATCTTTCTTTCGGATTTATATTGAATTTTAATTATTAATTATTAATTATTAATAATAATAATAAAATACTTGTAAAGTCATAATATTGTTTAATTTTTACCAAAATTATGATAGCGTGCGATAAATGTGATTACATTTCTACAACAACTCTCGACATATAAGTACGAAACTCAGTAAATACTATTTAGAGATTAAAAAATTAGTTGAATGGTTGAGTAAGTCGTTGAGCGGACTCAACGGGAAGAGAATTATGGAGGAGTCGGAGAGGACTGAGAAATTGTTGGGTTCGAGTGATTGCGATTCGAGTGCGAGTCGGAGAGAGATTTCGGAGAAGACTGTGGTTATGCTTACTATTAAGATATCGATTATGCTTTTGAATTTTATTGATAATCTATCACAATATATATTTCTGGATAAAAAATATTCTAAAGATTATCATTAAAAATGTAATTTTTGTTACATTATTATTTTCTAATTATAATGATTAAAATGTTATATACGTAACTCATGAATAAATATGAAATTTAAATTCTAATTTAAGAGATTTGATCAACGATTTTATATTTTTCATTTGACAGTAAGTTTTGAAACTTTGAACCAAATAATGACTAACATTATGATTCGCAGCGCCGCTCACGTGAAGCGCATGTTGTGATCATTACTAAACAAACATTGAGCTTAAATGACAACACATGAGTTTGAGTTTAATTGTTGTATCGTTTAAACAACGAGTTTCCCGTTTAACTGCTATCGATGTATGAGATAAGTATATTTATTAAACGTGATTACAATTTTGAATTAATTTCACTAATTTCTGACTACTGTTTAAATATTACCAAATTTTAATAAATTATTAATTTGCAAGAAATAATTTTAAATTATTTATTAATTAATTAATATTTAATAATTAATATATATTTAAAATTTTGATGTTTTGTTTATCTGGAAATTACATTTATATTTTTAATGTTTAAGAAATAATGGATGACAAGCAGGAGATTATTGTCGAAATAACAGACGATTTCGAGTTTGTATTGAAAGAAGAGATACTCAGAGATATACTATCGAAGGCTAATGAATGTCATGAAATAGCGGTCATCTCTAGTGTTGGTCCGCGTCTTAATGGCAATACTTTTGTCATGAATTGTTTACTCAATTACTTGCGCTCTCAATACAGAAATGTTTGGCCGAAATGCGAGGATTCGGTTATAACTAAAGATAACTGTTTCAGTGACGATACAATTAGCAGAAAACCTGCTATTAAAATGTGGTGCAAACCATTCATAATCGAAGATAAAGACCGAAGAATTGCCGTTTTCTTAATTGATTCGCAGTTTATATTCTATGACTGTCGCGAAACCACTCAATTAATGAGAGATGTTTTTCATTTATTGATGTCTATCTCGTCGACAGTTATTTATTGCAAATCCATATTAATGGTATTATTTACTTAATTCGTTATTTATTTTGTTTTGCTCTATATTTTAAATTTGACTTTTTGTTTAGGAGAGCGAACTTAGAAATTTATATGATATGACAGCAAACAAATCTCAATTATCGAAATTAATGATTATAGTGAACGAATTGATTTCAGATGACGGTCAGTGCAGGGATTTTAAATATGACAAGCATTTCATTGAATATAGAGTTAAATCGTACGAAATTAAAATTAAATCGGATTCAGTTCAATGCTATTTAATACCAGTTTATGGTAATAAATCCCAAACATCTGCTATCAATTTGGCAGTAATAGATCAAAACTATTTAAATGAATTAATTGCATGCAATCTTCTTAATATCGACGAAATGATTACAAAGAAAAACATCGCCACAAACGAGTTATTTGACTCATTTGCGCGAACTGTCGTCGAATTGAAGTACAGTAAAATTAGTTTTTGCATTAGAAATCTCAAACTAAACGAAGTTAACGAAAATTCAAATACTTTATGTTTGAATGAATCATTAAATTGCGATAAAAAAGTAATTAATATTACAAGTATTGAGCGGACAGTCGTAGAGAGTGAAGAATTTCTGCGAACATTAACTGAAAAATATCGCAATGATATCGAGTTTGCCATAAATCTTTGGAAAATAAATGAAACCAAACATTTGAAAACGTGGCAAAATGTATATAAAGAAGAGGCTCATAAAGCTATCAACAAAGACATTCGCTGCGGTGGCAAAAAGGAGAGAAAGGTCTATAAAGAAAGGTTAGATATTCTTATTGAAAAAGTGGACAAAATGTTTGAGACGAATATGAATGAAAAGTTGCAATTAATTACGGCTGAATTTGAACATATTTTCGAGCCTTTGATTGATGATAACAAATTGTCGCAACAGTTTAGCGACGATGAAAGCGATTTCGATGTTTTACAGCAGCGATGCGCTAACGAAACGAACTTAAATTTTAATACTGCCGTCAATATGTGTGGAGAATTTGTAAATGAGTTGCGAGAAAATTTCATTAACGAAAACGTGTTTGAAAACAATGTGGCGCTTGATATCAATGAGACGAAAATTTTCGAGAATATCGAAAAGACTGCACCGAATCTGAATTCAATTGCGGTTTATTTTGGCAAACAGTACTTAATCGCTGCCTTTTTTAACGAAAACGTAAAATATGTTTTCGGAAAATCTGGTAAAAAGGAAAGGTTTAATTGCATTGCGTTCACAGACGATTTAATTCTGTATGATTTTGATGCGAGAGATTATTATGCGAATAATTTTAACGAGAATTTAAGACATAGCTGTGCATTTGATTTGAGAAATTTAATCGGTAAAAGTCGTGACACATTCACCGATGAAATGCTAGAAACATATCCGTTTATTTTCGAGAAAAATCAGTACTTAAAAGTAAAAGTTGACGGCTTTGAAGCGATACGTGACTTAAGCATCGAATCATTGATTGCGTTACTTATTATTGATATCAAAAAAGATGCCGAAACCGCTATTAAAAAGTCTGTTTCGAATATAGTTTTAACTGTTCCGACAAACTTCAATATACGTCAACGAAACTCATTGAGAGATTCGGCAAAAATCGCTGGATTTAATGATATTGTATTATTGAGCGAAATGAGTGCCGCAGCCGTTGGTTATGCTTATCATAAACAGTTTAGTTTTGGCGAATCGTTTAGAGTTTTAATTATCGTATTAAATGATTACGAATGCGATGCCGGTGTCTGTCTTTTCGAGTATAAACGTATGCAATTTATTTCTTATGGCTATCAAAATTTAATCGAACCCAAAGAATGCGACACTTTTGACCGCAGTCTAACTTCAGAGGAAATATCTCAAGCGAATGATAGGAAAAATTTAATAAATAAAAATTTTGTAAAATTAGTTAACGAATTGAAACATAAGAGTCTCGTATTTGACGACATTGTTATCGCTGGAAACTCTCAAATACTGGACGTAATTAAAAAGTTGACCGCTCTCTACATCAATGGTCTATACATTTACGACTGCAATCCAATGGACATTATTATCGACGGCGCAGCGGTTTATAGTCAGATATTTTCTAAATGTCGCGATTTTGTGGACATCACTGAGACAACGATTTATCCGATTCGCTGTCAAATTAGAGGCAAAAAGAGTCAAATTAATTCCGATAGATTTATAGATAAAAATCAAAAATTGCCGAACAGATGGCAGGAAAAATTTTATCGCGTCAATGCCTGCGATTTACCAATTCGTATCGATATTCAGCAAAATAAAGATATCGTTTTGAAATACATCCTCGAATCGCTTTCGAGTAGTAATTGTAACAATTGGCCAACTCTTCAGCTATCAATAGAGTTGAATAATTTTGGCGACATTAAAGTGGTTCCCTATATCGGAGGTGTGGAGGAGAAAGGTTTGCCCGAAGATGTTTCGTTTTTCGAGCTTAAGCTGGGATTAACTGATAGCGTAATTGTGGCCGAAAGATATAAAGTTATGCTCATTGAACATGATCTCAACAGTAACTGCTGTCTGGAGAGTAACAAATTGGCCAAATCGGTAGACACCTCGCCTGTACTCGAGAGGATGAGAGTCGAGGAGTTAGAAAAATTCTAGTAGAGATCAATATTTTTCGTGTTATTATAGCAAACAAAAAAATGTTAATTTTCAAATTTAATTCTGTTTATTTCAATACTAAATTGTTAATTAAAAAAAGCTTTCTTAATCAATTAATATAAACTATTAGATTAATAAAATTATTACTTATTATTTTGGGTATTTAAAATATTTTGTAAGTCTTAGATACGAAAGTTTGGTAAAAATTAATTAATTAATTATTAATTATTTACTATATTAAAAGACTATGCCAGCACTTTGATTGTGCGCGCGTTTGTGTTTATTCCGAGAAAAAGCTATTTAATAATTGAGAGCAAACAAATTAAAATAAAAAAATTAAATCACATTAAAAGTTTTAATTCAAATATAATAGTTAAAAGAAGTTTATATAATAAAATATGTTTACAGCAAAATTCAATAAATATCTATTAATAATAACACGTTTAGTTGCGAAATATTAATATATTACTTTTTTTTTAATTTATATTATTTTTTCAATTTTTAAACATTAGTAATTGTATTTTGCATTTCTTTTATTATACTAGAAAATAATTTGTAAACATTTGATACAATTTCTATTATGGAAATTACTTGAACTGTATTAAGCTTTTTTCAAAGTTTTTCAACATTTATCAAAAAAGTGTGTGTTTATTAAAAACAATATTTCTCCTGCGATATCGAATTCATATTCAATTAGTGTGACTAATATTTTCACAAATATATTAATACAATTTAATCTAAAATTAGTTTCTCCTTAATTGACTGTTTGACACAACTCGAAGTGCTGGAGAAACTGGGTCTGACACTGGACGGGAAACGCCAGCTGACAGTTGGGACACTCGACGAACTTCAGTTCGTCGGATCGGTCGCCGCACTCGCCATCGATGGCGTACGCGATTCGGCATTTCTCGGCACTTTCGACGAAATGGTTGTGCAAACTATTGACACCGCATTTATCGTCGCTAATCCTCTCCAGACTGTGTCGATAGTGTTTCGGCAGCGAATTGCACTTTCGCGCGGCCAGTCTGGCCTGACTAGAACTAACCCGCTGGCTGTCCAATGTCTCGCACCGTCCGTTTAACCGTCGCTCGTAATGCTCGCACCTGTCGTTCAAACTCCTCACCACTTGGTTCAGTCTCGTCAACTCACTGAGCGCGCACTCCTTCTCCTTCCTCTCGGTCTCGCACTCCTCTCTCTGCCGTTTGCTGCGCACGAGCGCGTCGATGTGCTCGCTCTCGATGGTGCCCAACTGGTCCACCAGTTTGTCAAAGTTGTCGCACAGCTCCTCCAACTCCTTCCTCAGCCTAACGTTCTCTTTGACCACACACTCGTAGCTCTGTTTGATAGCGGTCAGCGTTGAGCGACACTCGTCGGCGTCACTCTCGCAGCGCTCTTTACGGGCGCGTATCGGCGAGCCGTTAGTCTGGTCGGCCGGCACGAGGCTGTCGAATGATTGGTCGGCCCGATCGCCGGTTATCAAACGGCTGGACCGCAACTGAAGCATTTTGATGGTCTTCAGTAGTCGCTGAATGTAGTCCTGTCTCTCCAAGTCGTACGTCTGGCGTCGTCTATCGATTTCGTTCATCTAATTCGGCAATTGTTTGCGTGAATATTGAAATTTATAACTACTTTATAATCATTCGCTTACATCTCTGGTGAGAGCTTTTAGTTTGAGATTTTCCTCTGATAAGACGTTAATTTTTGAAATTAATAGCGCACACTGTTCGCAGTTAACTTGTTTGTCCATTTCGTCGCTCACCGTATTTATCGTATTCATTGGTTGGCTGTGATTAGTGTTTGTACTTAAGCTCTACATATTTAAACAAAATTAAATAAGAGATAGAATCTGTAAATACTTTTCTACTTTTATTGTTTTTTTTCCCATTAAGCAATTATGAAAATTAGTATACAGTAAAACAACTAAATTATATTACCCTAAATATAATTTTGCTAATAATAAAAATTAATTAGTTTTGATAAAAAATATAAATTTAGTTAAACATTGTTCATATTTTTAAAACGTTGATTTGCCTGTTATAACTAAACAGTTAAAAGCTTAAGATATAAATCTTACAAAGATATAAATTTAAAATTTAAAAAAAAAATTAAACAATTTTTTATCAAAAATCACCTCTCCTTAAATTGTTGTTTAGAAATTTTCTAATTTTTTCATCGAAAAAAAATAGTAATTGGGTTCGACATATTAATTAAAGTGCCAAAAATAACCCCAAAGCTATTTCCTCAAGCTTTTGATACTTCACTCTAGAAAGCAATTAACTTTTCATCAGACACTAACAACAACTACTCCTTGTTATGAGAGTAAAAAAAGTAAGACATCTAAAAAACTAAGAATGGCAATCATGATTGTCAATCAAAAAAAAAACACACACACAACGCTTTCAAACACAACCAAAACCAATCGCCAACTAAAACTAAATCAGGAAAAGTGAATACAAGGTTTCACTTTTGCTGAGAATATAAAAAATTATTTTTAAAAATATCTTTATAATTAATTCTTTATGCTGTGCCATAAGAAATAAAAATTGCAATTATGTTTCTTTAACTTTTCTAATCAAAAAACATTTATTAGAAATATTTTACTATAACTAATTCAATTTTAATTCTAACTAATAATAATAATAAATTTTATTAAACAGTATTGAAATTATTTTTAAAGAACCCTCATATTATGTGAAAATAAATTGACAAAAATTAAATTTAAAAATTAAAATATTTAGGCATAAAAAACTAAAATATTAATAAAACATTTAAATAAAGACTTTTTGATTGATATAATCATTGTTCGAACATCATCGACAAATTAAAAATTAAACATGACATTCAAAATAAGACAGTTCATGATTACACGTATTTATTAGAAATTATAAGCCTTTCTCTTTTATAGACTCTCATGGCTATATCAGTTCTTCCGACTAAATAATTATGGTTAAGAAGTGAAAAAAACCATTTAAGTATAATTTACATAAAAAGTTGTATATATTTTGGACAAAAGTGACAATAATTTTTAAAATAATTTTTGTCTGAATAAATTAAAACCATTTCGATATTTTTAAAAAATTTTATTATAAAATATTTATTTTTTATTTGCAATATTGAAATAATTTATTTTTCCTTTCAATTAAATTTAATAAAATTAAATTTATCTATTAATATATAAAATTTATTTCAATACGCAATCATTCAATAAAAGCTGAAAACAATTTTCAGCATTTGATAATTCTATGTATTTTATTCTAATCAGTGTAAAAATTTACGAAAACTATTTTAAGGAAAACTCATTAACTCGAGATTTTCCAGCAAATGATTCAACGAATAGATAGGAAAGATGCGAGAAAAAAGTACTTTCCAGTGACAGAGTCAACTCACTCGAGTGTCAATAAATTGTCTCACAATCGCATTGACAAAGAAATTAAAGCTATTCGCTCGACTGAACCCCAATTAAATGGTGTAATAATAAAGTGATTTCCCTGCATAATCACACCTTTCCGAAAGTGATCGTTATATTTATTTTTTTAGATGATGTTTTTTCTCTGTTGTCAGAGCAGACATGATAAGTAAATAGTCGTGAAGTTAATTGCAATATTTTGCTGTCTTAAAAATTTTGAACCCAGAATTTTTTGCGCTCACAAAAATTAATGATAATAATAATTTCCAACATTTATTCCGCACTGTGTAATAATTTTCGACATTTAACAAAATCTGAAGATAATAATTATGTGGGTGTTTACCAAACAAAAATTTTTGTCATGAATAATGCAAGAAAATGGGAAAATTTTCGACACGTACTCTCACAATGATTTAAAGCATATTTTTTGAGTTAACAAAAAAATATTCGCTGTCATTTATTGTTCATTAAAATTGTTTCTATGTAATTATTAAATTTATCATATTTTAATATAAATGTATGTATTCAGAAATGATTTTCCTGTAGTAGGATTGAAATATAATTATACGAAAAAAAGGTTTATTAAAGGATTTTTAATTTGATAAATTAATTTCTAAACTATTGTTTGCTTTAAAAATATCTTTAAAAATATTATTAAATTGTTTTTCTATATATTCACTTAAACAATCTTTTAAACTTAAAGATTGAAATCTTATACTTTTAGTTTTATCAATACAATCATAACAATTAAGAAACCACTCGCACAAGACAATCATTTAACACAATCACTTAAATTATTATATAATTGAGGCGTTTAAAAATAAAAAGGGCGGAAGGCGTGCCGCTATTGTTTCAGTATTTATATTTAGTTTCTAAACAATAAAATAGTACGAAAGAGAAAAGAAAGTAATGTAAAACGGATTGATATTCAGTTTTGTAATAATCACTAAAGTTTTTCACGTAATATTCTTCTTTACCTTTAAAATTGATGAAATTTTTACTTCTTATGCACTTCTATAGTAAATTATTTTATTGATAACTCTTTGCTTGTTTTATGTTTTAATATCTTCTCTGACAAGAAATTGTTTTGAACAACAATTATTCTTACATTTTTTTAAATTTTAGATTTTTATTTTATTACTTCATAAAGTTTTTTTTAAAAAAAGTTTTAAAGTTATAACAAAAGTGGATAACAAAATATATTTAGTATAAAATAATAATCCCATTATAATGAATTCAGTATTAATTTATTTTGAAGCCCTGAATCAAAAAAGATAATATAGATTATAAAAACATTAAAAGTCATTATAAAATAAAAGATATTTATTGTTTGAATTTTAAGCCCGATTTTATAGACGATGTTTTTTTTAAAAAAAATTATTGCTTTTAAATGTTATTTTAAATTGGTTTAAATAATTATGTTATTTTAAAATTTAAAATTCTGTAATATAAATGCAAATATAATATATAAATAACACTACTTGACATTATAACAGTAAAACTATGTTTTTGCGTAAAAGTAGTTTACTTAATAGCTTAACATTAAATGGCTTAGAATATAACTATTATGGGTTTCCTTATCTTTCGAGATTTTTAAACTTTTATAATCTCAAAAAATTTAGGATAAATATATAAAATAAACATTTAAAAGGAATAATAAATTTTATTTTAAAGACTTATAGTAAAACATTTATGTTTATATTTGTGTTAAACTCTTTGTAATAAATTTATTCCGAGACAAACCTGTTTAATAAATATAAGCAAAATTATAAATCAAAACACATGCAAAAAGTTTTTATTAAAAGTAAAATAATAAAAGTTTTTCTTAACGAAATTTTAATACATAACTAATAAGTATAACTTACGGTAATCTTTTTTCTCACGCAGTTATCATAAGTTATATATTTTAAAAACAGGTAAAGCTTAGATTAGTAAAGCATAAATTACATAATAAGCATTACACAATGAAATAGTGTCGCATAATTTTAAACCAAACTAAGGTTTTTCACATCTAAAAATGTTGAAATTCAAAAACCGTTTCGCAAAAACATGACTTCTCGTGTATTTCGTATAAACTCAATCCCATCTAAACACGTATTAACATATATTTATAGCTGGTATATAACTATTATCATACAATGCTTCAAACATGTTTTGCATATGGGTTTGCGAGTAAAATAATAATAATAACGTGATGATAGAAAAAAATCTCTCGAAATTACAAAGCGTTTTATCTTTAGTTTTTCAGCCTTACTCGACAAAACAATACTCAACGCATTAATTTAAATGTCAAATGAAATATACATTTGTCCCCAAAAAAAATAAGTGCAAAAGTAATATAACAGCGAATTAAACACATCATACCTTCAAATTTAGCTCCGATTTATCGCGTGCGCAAAAATCACCGTTAACTTTGCCGGCGTTAGACATCATCACACACTCAACAATAATAATAATAAGCTGCGAATATCGACGCGTTTAACTTTTGCAAAATGAAAAACTGCTTTCTTTCGCCCGAACTAAACACCTAACAAGTTATAGATGTACTCAACAAATCGAGGACAAGAAGACATTAGGGATAGTGAGAGAGAGAGAAGAGAGAAGTAGAAAGAGAGGCAACGCTTGCATTATGAAATCGGGATAACATTATTATTACGCTTGAATAGAATAAGGAGGTGGCGCAACATTAAGGTCACCACCAAAAGAATCACTTACTCGCGTCGTTAATCTCGCCATCATTGAAGGCTAAAGTCATCGCTGGGTTTTCCCAATTAAATAGTGTTTTTTTCACTATTTATTAATTTTTTGTGAAGTGAAAATAAAACATAATAATAATAATAATAGTAATGATAACAATAATTATGGTAATAATCAAATGTTTTCTTTTAGATAACAATTATCGTGATGTTTGCGCAGACAGAATACACGTAACTATAATGATATCGATGACCGGTAATGATAAGGCTATTGATAAGCAGTTTTGTTGCAAAATAAATGTTACAAAGTTTTTAATCGAGTAAAAATTTTTACATTCGCTATTAAAAAAACTCGTTTTTCATTTGCAAATTTCGTTATGGTTTATGGCACTGTGCGCTATTATCTCCCACATCGATGCGATTAAATGTTATTTATCGGATTCAAGTGTATATCCCCATAGAAGGCATCGTAATCCACGCAAATTATTCAAATGACTGATTAAAACAGTTGTTGTCTGATTGTTATTAAGCACATCATAAGTTACATAATTGTGTTTTTCTTGAAGAGTTTTTGTTTTTTATTTTATTTTTTTGTTTTGTTGAAGAGTTAGTGTTTCCTTGAAAAAATGATAATGAAATTAACATTTTATTTTTGCCTGAAAAATGATGGCTAAGCATATGCCGAAAATTAGTTTTATATACCTATTCAATTATTTATAAAACCATAGCTATTCTGCCTTAAAAGTGATTTGCCTGGGATTAGAAACATAGATATAAATTCATAGGTAATACCATTATTCAAAAAATAAAAGCTAAAAAATGTTAACCTTATTAAAACCATTTTTCTTTTTTTATTTTATTGATAAAACTTATATTTATAATCTGTAACGCGAATCGCATACAAAACAGTGCGCGCGAGTATTTTCCCTTTATTTTATTATTTCTTACTATATTTAAGTATCGTAACGGCACGTCTATGAGCTCCGTATCTAAAAATAAAATTACAAGAATCTAAACGATATTAGGAAAAATTTAAATTTAATGACCGGTTTCTTTAAAATTATGATATTTATTTTTCATATCACGACGCGATTTAAAATCGCCATAATTTGAGATTATTTAAATAAGAAAAAATAAATAAATATGTTAATTGTTTACCAAAATAAAACTTTACCGTAGAATGAATTCTTTCGATACAAACTGTATGTCAGAATTATGTAACCTTCGAGTCGATTCATTTCAAAAGCCATGGCCTGATTGGTGTAAAATAATTTTCATAAACATTATCATCGACGAGGACGTAACGCACAAAACTATTTTTTTTGAAGATTGAAAAGATTGATCGAACTCTTTCATTGTTTTACTGTTTCTAAAAAATATATTTATTTGTTGTTTATGCAATTTTGTATGCATATTGTATGCATATCTTTTTAGTAAATAAGATTAGATGCGATAAAAACTATTTAAATTGAAGTTTGTATTGAATCTCAAGTGAAAAACAAATTACTATAACAGCGGATTTAATTTATTACTTAAATGAATACTGTTAGTCAAAAATTCTTGCTCTCGATTTTATTTATTACGAACAAAACCATATAAAAACAATGAATTCATAGCCAATTGAATTGTTGAGAAAAATAAATAAAGATTTTTAAGTGTACGGTGAGGTAAATAAAGATTATAATAATATGAAGAAGTGAGAACTATCTTCTTAATACTCGTGTATAATAAAGTTATTGTAACTATAAATAAAACTATTATAATAATTCAAACTGAATTCACGAATCAGAGAATATTTTAATAATTAATAATTGATTGATTATTCTTCAAATATTTTTATATTTATAAATTTAGATGCAATTATGAAACCAAATTAGAAATCTCTCCGCAACTCAACCACTCTTACCCGACCGCACACCACTATATTCACGCCACTATTACTATCCGCCACGGTTTGTGGTCGCCCCGCGACCGCGACCAATAGCACCTCCACTCTTCTCAGGCGAACCCCCCTGTCTCTGGTGTTTCCGTTTGTTGCCTTGCGATGAGTCCGGTTTAGGGGCGCTCTGGTGTTCGTCGAACGGTTGCGGCGCCTCAACCATTCGCATGCAGAATATCAAGACTGCGTCCTCGATGTGATACTTGTCCTCATTGTCAGGCATCAGATCGTCCTTAACTTCTTCGAATCGAGTGTTGTCACTATAGTAAAACGCATTGTTATGCCAGACCAGCGACGAGTATTGACCGCTTTGCATGTCATCGCCGAAGTGACTGACCAGAGCGAACCACTGGAATCGGTGGCCGCCAATCACGAACGGTTCGGCCAGACTGACCTTATCGCGGACACGCTTCTCAATGCGACCATTCCTGCCTCTGCGCAATCGATTCAAATAGATCACCAAAATTCTGGGCGCTTTAGTAATAGTCCGCTTCGATTGGTGAGTTTTACAGGTCACACATTCGTCGAGTTCTATTAGTCTAGTCGTGTCTCCAGTGATCAGCTTCTTGAGCGTCAGCTCTTCGCTGCTGACAATGTGCACACTGAAAAATTGAAACCTTCCATCGATGTTCGTCTTGCAGGACTTGCAGTATCGCTTCAGGTCTCCCGCGAAAAAATAATGAGTGGTCTTGCCATCCATAACCTCCTCATTCAACCACATTAGCATTCTCAACAGCAATTTGGCCACATTGTCCTCGCGATCCGATACGAATAGTCGCTCGTCCGCATTGCCTTTCGCAGCGAACACGAAATCGATGAACTCTTCCGGCAGTTCGGGGGCGGCGTTGGCGATGGCGCCGAACGCCTTGGCGAGCATGACGTGAAATTTATTCGCCGATACGGCGTATTCGAATATTTGGTCGCGAAAGTCGGCGCACGCGTACAGCGCCTGAATTACGGCGTTGATGTGTCCATTTTCGCGAGTGTTGGCCAAGTGGACAGTCTTCCGGACGCTCAACTTTTGATGCCACTCTTTCGGTATCCCTCCTTGTGTTGTCTTTCCCTTTCGACTGTCGGCCACCGTCGATCCTGATGTCGGCCATTTTTCATTGGGCTGAGCGTCCGCGTTGCCAGCACTGGGAGGCGGCGGCACGCCCGGCGTCTCCACTTTTTCATAGTAAACCAGGTACGGATTTCGTGAGTTAAGCTTTTCTTGGGGATTCGGCAACTCAATAACCCTATCATCATCGCATGTCCACCACTTGTCGCCGTACCTGCAGTGCGCCGAATAGTGTCCTCCGACCACTGCGGCCCCGATATGGTCGATAACTGCGAACACGCGATACCAGACCGATCGATTGATCACGATTTGCTCATCGACTTTAATTTTGTTTTCAATTTTTTGAGCCTCAACGCCGCGAACAGATCTGAATCGCTTCAGTGATATGAACAGTATTGATGGTGTTCGGGAGATAATCGTCCAGTGTTTAGCGCCGGCTTTATTGCATTGTTCGCAAAGCAATAGGTCATTGATCTCATATTTGGTTGGGTCGTACTCGTCATCTAAGAGCTCCTGAATCGAGAATTCTCGACTCGGATCTGCGCCTTCAGGAAAGGAAAGCGTGAGCCCGTGAAATGACTCGCCAACGTTGGTCCACGTATGCCGCTCAGCACTCATGCACTCATTCCTGTACGCGAACCAACCGCCAAACAGCTCGTATATGTATGTGGGCGCCTCAGCGATCTCTTCGTCCAGAGAGTCAATTAATGCGAGGAGCAATTCCTGCGCGTCGTGCTCCCGGACCGTCGAGAAGCGGAGATCACCTTTGAAATTCCTCATTTGGACGACCAGTTCGACAAACTCATTCGGCCATACTCATGCGAAATTGCCGTCAATCACGGCGCTCGAAATTTGGTCGAATATTTTGGCGATCGAGTGGTTGAAAAGAAAGTTGATAGAGTTGACTGTACGGCGGTATGCGGCGATCGCATCGCGAAACTGGAGACAGGCGTAGAGAGGCTGAAGAGTGACGTTTATGTAACACGTGGAGCCGAGTCTAGCGATGCCCACAGGTCTGTAAATGCTTGCCTGATTTGGTGATTGATCTTTGCTTGAACTGTCATTGTCTTTGCTTGTCTTTGATTGATTCATATTTCTTCGATATTTTGTTGCTTTTCTTGAGTTTATTACGATTCGAGATTGAGATAAATTTTGAATTGATTTTCAGAAAGTGTTTGTGTTTTCGAGAGTTTTGTTTTTGAGGTTTTTGTTAGAAATTTTTTAAATTTTGATTTTTTAAAACAATATATAAACCAGTAGTGATATTGATTGTTATTTTTTTGAAGCAAAAACTTCTATTATATATATTTTTATTAATATTATTATTTTATCGCAAATTGTATTGTTTATCATGTAATACAGTATTGTTTGACATTACGATCTGTTTTATGTTAATATAAATAAGAAAGTTTGTGCGCATAAAAAATAGTCTAAATATGAATACTATATATTCTTATTGAACACGTTTGTTATAAATTATAAAAATCTAAACTCAATTCATATAACAAATGAAAAATAAGCAAAATATTTTTTTAAAAAATAATAACGTTATGTATATTTTTAAAAATAATAGAATATTATTCTAAATTTTTATTGTTGAATAATTCAGTTAAAAATACAGAAATTCAAAATACAGACACTTTCGCCACAACAACACACACACAATCAACTCTTCTCTATATCGTTCAGATCCACATCACAACGCAAACCTATCAAAGCCATGGCCAACGAAACGCTGCCAATCGAAAACCTGGACAACACGACACACGTGAGCGCCACGTTTCAGGCTCTGTACGCGTGTCGCGAGTTTCGCAATAACGTGCTCTCACACCTCACCAATCGCTACCTAATCGTGCACTTCTCGATCGGCAAACTGTTCGACCAGATGGTCAACAAGCAGTTCCGCGTCATTCGTCCCATCTATTTCTGCAATCTCTTCCCGCGACGCGCCACCGATTTCAGCGAAACCACCGAAAACGATGTCCACCTATTCCTGCAGACTCTCGCCGGACTGCTGTCCAGCGAACTGTTCACACCCGACCCGAACCGACAGCCCGGCCCGCAGCCGACCACCGCTCAGCAGGACTGGGACTCGTTTTACCAGAACGTCAACCACACCTATATCACTGACCTGATGTTCGTGCAGATCGAAAACCACTCGAAGTGCGAGAATTGCAAACAATCGAATTACGCGTGGGATAAGTCGCTGGGACTGCAGCTCGCGATCGGCGCGAGTGAGCGCCAGACTCTGCAGACGCTCCTCAACGCGCAGTACGGAAACGCCGTCACTGACCAGCAGTGCGAGCGATGCTCTCAAAGCGGCGCTCTTAAACGGCGGCGAACTGTTGCCCGAAAGCCGGCCATTCTGGTGATCACTTTAATGCGATTCGCGGGCAAAGACCCCAAAAATAAGGCCGCCGTAGAAGTGGAGCCGCAAATCGTTGTCGACCAACAGCGGTACAGTCTGTTCGCCACAGTCCACCATAACGGCGACCGATCGAACGCTGGCCACTATTACGCGATTGTTCGCCACGAACTGTCGTGGTATGAGTGTCGAGACAGTAGTGGACGAGCGGTGGCGAAGAAGAGAAACCAATTCGACGCCAAGAAAGACTCGACCGATGCTTACATGGCTTACTATAGGCGAGAAGCGTCGGCCACAGGCGGTCAGACGGCAGAGGCCAAGAGAAAGCGAAGCGATGAGGACTTGCCGTCGTCTTCGGGCGGCATAAAGAAGGCGAAGACATAGGTTTGAATCGATTGAGAGGCGGTTTATTAGATTCTGCTTTGATTTGTATCTAAATTTCTGAAAAAATGTTAATAAATTTTGGTTCCACTATTGTTTATAACAAATATTTTGCTTAATTGTTGTTTATTTTATTTGTTTTATTATGAATGTTATAGAATAGGAATGCCTCATAAAAAATTACTGAAGACAATCGTAAAGAGTTTTTGGTCTTTATTTTTATTGCAAATGATTTTATTAAAAAAAAACAAAGTAAAAGTATATTTGCTGTAAAAAGCAATTAAAGTTTAATGTTTGCATCTCATTATTAAAACAAATCGTCTATTGTAACTAGGGTGGCCAACACTCAAATTTTTCAAATTCTGCACTTTTTTCTAAATAAGTGAATTATTTCTGGACAATTCTGGACACAATTTTTGTAAAATCTGGACAAAAATCTGGACTAATATTTTTAAAAATTTTTTAATAGTTTAAAGTTTAAAATCATATTTTTGTTAAGATTTAAACGGTTTTAAATAATTTTAGATTAGATTTTATATCATATTTACATTTAGTATATTTTAAATTGATATTATATGTAATACAAAGTTCTGCTTTTATTAAATCAATATTAAGTAGATTTTTAAGGGCGTAAAATATTTTTGGTTTCAATAATATTCATAAGATTCCATTTTAGTATATGACCGCATTCAATGATTGTGTTAAGTCTCTTCACCACAAATTTCATGAGATTTTTGTTAATTTTTAATTTTTCTTACTAAACTATGTTTAGATGAAGATTATTATTTATTTATTTCTTTAATTTATTTATGAAGAATAGTAAAAGTTAGTTTATATAATATATTTATCGTCAAATTCATTATTGCTTTTTTATCCGTTCAATTATCTTGAAATTTGCACATACGTCTAGAATTGTTACCGTTTTAGTGGTTAATGGATTTTGATTGGACTAATATATTTAGACTTAATTATTTTTAAAAGGTTGCACTTTAATTAATGTATTATTTTAAAAACATTTGAAGTTAAATCTATAAGCGATTACAAAACTTTTCGAATTTTTGAATTTTATTTGCTTTTATTGTAGTATAATTCTGTTCCAATAAACTTTGCTGCGTATATCAATGCTTTGATAAATATTTTTGGTGTAGAATATCAATACTTTTCCTGTGTTTTATAAATAATTATATTTTCTATTAAAAACTAGATTTAATAAATTTTATTAAATTAATATTTAAGATTTTTCCAATTCTGGACACTCCATAGTCCAGATTTGACACCGATCTGTGCACTGGACAGAACACGCCAAATCTGGACGATTGGTCACCCTAATTGTAACTTAAGTATTGAAATTTAAAACCAAACCAAATATTTCACTAATTACTAATATTAATATACTAATATTAACAATAGAAATATTTTTAAAATCAAACATTTATCGAAATGTAATGCACTTTATTTTATTATCCTATTAAATGAGAAAAAAACGTGACGAAAATTTTTGAAACAGTATTTTCCATACCAATTGGAAATGATTTTGTTAAAAGATTTTTTTTAGCCAATTCTGTCAAGATTTTTGGTCAATTTAAGCCATCATATCTGAACTGATGGCAGAAATGAGCATTGATTTAATTAAAGGTGAACTTTGCATAAAAGATAATTTTATTTTAAACTTTAAATAATTCCAATTTTATATCAAATCTAATTATAAAAAACTATTAAAAACTATAAAATATCAACTAAAACATGATTTTAAACATTAAACTATTAAAGTATATAATTAATAAAAATTGATTAATATTTCAAACAAATTTCAAAATTAAGCAAATATTTTAATAATAAATAATTGATTAGAAATTTATCTTTTCATTCTTTTGTTGTTTTGTTTACATATCGAAACATATCGAACCAATACCACGAGAATCAATATCATAAATCACACACACCTTCACTTCTTCTCTGCTTTTGCCGATGATTTTCCTGTCGATTTGTCCTATTTTTTAAATCTCTTGGTCTTCGCGTCCTTAGGAGGACGCTTAGTGCGGGCCTTAGGCGGGGCTTTCTTCTTCTTCTTAGGCGCCTCAAGCATTCGCGCGCAGAACAGGAGAACGGCGTCCTCGATGTGGTACTGGTCCACACCGTCCGGCATCCAATTCGAAACAAATGGTATGAGTGTTTCGTCCTCGCAATAGTAAAACGAGTCTTTATGAAAGACGACCGCACTGTGCACACCACTGCCCTCCTGCACACCCCATCGGCTAACAATGGCGATCCACCAGAATCGCTCGCCGTTGATGGTGAACGGTCGCGCACAGTTGATCCGATGGCGGAAATTTGTGAGCACACCGTTTTCAGTGATAGGGGACCGATTCGCTTGGATTACCAGAATTTTCGGCGCAACCGTAATGCTCTTCTGAACGGATATTCCGCGAGTATCACACTCGCACTCGTCTCTAAACTCGCGAACACTCCCCTCGACCAGACTGGCGAGCGATAACCGCTCTTTTTCGATAGCGTTGGCCTGGAAAATGTTAAAATCCTCCTCTACGGTGCGACCGCAGCAGTCGTAAACAATGGTTTGCTTTCCGGCGAAAAAATCACCGACGATGTTGCCCTCTTCGGGGGCTTCTATTCCCAAATTGTAGAACACCAATGACAGCAGAGAGCTGGCGCTCTCGTCGGAGTCCGCGGGAAATAATGGCAGTAAAGTGAAGAAAAATTCGGTCAGACTAATTGGCTGGCGGTCGTCGGCTCGCGCGCCGATCGCGGCGAACATTTCGGCGAGAGAGTAGTGGAAATAGAATGTGTCGTCGTTCGCGTGAGTCAGTATTCGCTCGCGAAAATTGGCGCAACTGTACAGCGCCTGAATGAGCGCGTTAGCGAAACCATTGTTGTCTGTGTTAGTCAGGCCGACCGTGAATGCGAGGCTCAAGTTTTGGCGCAAATCAGCGGGTATTTGTGCTCTCGTTTGGCCGCTCGGGCCGGCGATCGGCGCTGCGCTGGCTTTGGGGGGACGGGGGTTCGGGTGGCTCGGGAGAGCTCAAAATCGGCGGCGGGTCGACCGGCGAAT
>JAQIYA010000561.1:0-19069 GCA_034699355.1 Microtritia minima
ATCTTGTAAAACATTCTCAATCAGATAATAAGTAATTTAAACATAAATACGTTACGAAAAGATATCTTTGAGTTCTTCTCACCTAAACCGAAGAAATTCTATCGGAATGGTATTGAAATGCTATAAATAACGATTTGTTGGTAACTTTGGTCTATAATTAATGAAAATTATTGCAAGAATTTATACACATTTATTTAAATTAAATTAAAGTTTTAACAATAAATAGACATTACTTTCCCAATAACCTTCTATTATAATACATTGATAAATGCTTTCAATTAATTAAATTTTAGAATATATTTTAAGTCATAACTATTTAACAAAAGTAAATAAGACGAGCTCTACAGCTATGAATATTGCGATTTGTCTTAATTTTATTAATTGTATTGATAACGACATTTATAATTTAAATAAGGCAACTAATTTTTAATTTTTGTATTAATTAATTTTATTTTGAATTATGTAATATTGTGTAAAATATTATATATTGTAAAATATGATTTTAATTGCATCAAATAAATGAATGCTAAAACAAAAATTAGTTTATTTGCTTTAATTGTTGTGGCTTTAATAAAGTATGAATAAAGTGTGTTAAATAACGTTTGAAACATAGTTTAACCGTATGTGTTGAGAAGTCACTAATAGTGTTGATGTTTTAACAGCAGTTAAACTTATAACCTCTTAACTTTGCGGCTAAAGTTTAGAATTTAAATGAAATGTTGAGCTTTATATGACTTTAAAAAGTAAAAAATTAGCTATTATATTACATTATTGTATATTTTGTTGCATTTCAAATAATATGAAACTACAATATATACTGTATAATATTTTTGTGTTAATATCTGGATATTGTCTATATTTTAATAGAGTCACATACGAAAAGCCCGACAATCATATTTGAAATGACGAGAAGTTAGAGTTAGTGAGAGAGAGAGAGAGAGAGAGAGAGAAGTCATTTCAATTAAGATGATTCAGAAAATGTTTGCCAAATACTAATAAATTACAAATAAAGTAGTTTACACTCTCAAGCAATGTAGAGGTAGTGTAGAGGCGTAACGGCAGAGAGCGCTCACAACACTCGCAACAGTGAGGACAGAGTGAAGACAGCGTGCGATGAGTTCAATGAGCGCTTTCCGTCGCGCCGAACAGTGGCGCACGTTTAGCCGAAACTGGTACTTATACGACGCCCAATGGCAGGACGCGTTCGATTCGGCCGAACGCGTCGCGCGATATCTTCACGGCAGGCATAAACCAATTTACGACACGTTTCAAGACGTTGGCGATCACGTGGTGGTGATTAACGCGCGACACATTGCGATGCCTGGCGATGAGTGGCGGTGGCGTTACTATTACCACCACACCCAATACGGCGGCGGCCAGACGTGGGCGTCGGCGTGGCAGTTGCACCACAGGGACCCCACTCTCGTGCTCTATAAGGCCATCTACAAAGCCGTCGGTACTTATCTCGGTCTTCGGCGACGCGAATACATTGCGAGATTACACATCTTTCCCGACGCAGTCGTTCCCAAACATATTATGGTTAACATAAGTGATCAAATTAGACAATTAAGACCGGTTCACAAAAAGTTGTCCGATTATACGAAAGAAGAATTGGAGAAGTATCCCAAACTGTTTGATTATCCCGATAACTATTCGGTGAAATAGCGCCTCAATCGAGTTGAATGAATGACTGATTGGCAAAGTTTTAGTTGTGTAGACTTTTCAAAATAAATTATCGTATATTCTGGACATGAAATGCAAATTTTCTGATTCGTCCTCTGCTTAAAGAGTTTAAGTAAAGACTGCCAAATGGAGCAGTGATTTCTATAGTTGATGTTTCAAATAGTTATACTTATTAGCATCAAATATTACAAAAGTTATTTTCCTTTTTTAATATTCATGTAAGCGATTATATTTAAGTAACTGCTATACAATTTGTATTTAGTACCTATTAATAATGTACAAATAAATCACATAGTATGACAATTCTTATATTTTAATTTATATTTTTATGTAAAATCAGCAAATTAAATACTGAAAGGGAAATCTGAATATCCAAATGTCTAAAAAATTTTATAGTTATATATGAAACAAATAGTAGACTTAGACATCTCTTTTAATAATAAATTAGCACAAGAATTGGCTCGAAATTTAAAATAAAGTTACTAATAGTACAGTCGGCGTCACGAAAAACGCTGTCAATTACTTGCTTTAACGATAAAATAATTTTTTAAATTAATTAAAAATTAAATAAAGAAATCGTGGCACTGAATTGTGTTAAAGTGGTGCGAACACAATGAGGACATAACATGATAATAGATGTCACTGACGAGTGGCGTATAGACAGCTCTATGACAGCCGATGTGTTGGATATTGTGGTTGAAGTAATGCAAGAACTTGTTTAAACTCGAAAGCGTCAAACTGTCGATCGCATCACTCGCTGTCCACAACAATGGACTCGTTGTCAATGCGTCGCAACGGTCTGTCAATACCACAACAGGAATATCTGCTTCAGGGAAGCATTTTAGACGATTCGTGTGAAGCACTGCTTCACAAGTTGAGAGGCTTTTGCGATAACGCCGACTCTCCGCCCGAAAAGTTCACCGATCATGAAATGGTTTTCACCATAAGTATGACATTTCGATACATTGCAAAGCGTGATGACTGTAATGTTTGACAGGAGCGCCGAGCGGTGCCCACACCTCAGTCCGCGTGCGTAAGTCTCTCGAGCACAGCAGCAATCCGTGGCACTTGCGATACTTGGGTCAGCCAGAGATGGGCGACAAGAACAGGGCAACAGTGGTGCGTAACTGCATCGACTGCAGCACATCGAGCAATGTGTTGCAATTCCTCGCAGACATGGGCTTCAGACTGGACTTCGAGTTCGTACTCAAAGGCTTTCAGTTTCGAAAGGGAAGGATGAAAGTGATAGTCGCCAAACTGTTCCGAGTGCAGGCCAACTGCGCCACCACTGACATGAGCGAAGTGCCGATGTCTCAGTCCTATTTGGTTGAGCTGAGCGTTAACGCTCCCAGTGGTCAGGACCTCATCGCCGACGAAATGAAACTTTTCGCCGATTCGCTTAAGCCTCTCGTTATCCTCGACAAAGTCGACTTCAGACGATTGCAGACATAATGTGTCCAACGATTAACTATGACAGCTCACAACCATTCTTTGATAATTTCAATATTTTCTCGACTCATCAATAGTTTTGGCACATTTCATTAACTTTTCTTCATTTTTCAATTTAAACACGAACTCTATATAATAACTAAACATTATTAAATGCTTATTGTAAATAAATAACAATTTAGAGACGCATTTAATTTCTGTAAAACCATAGTTTGTGAGAAACTTTTGATACTTGTATTCCTTGTTGGAAGTGACCGACCATTCGAGAAAATTAATTTTCAACAAATTCACTCAATTTTCGATTACAATGCTGTCTAAAATGAATTATTTTCTCAAAAGATTCCTAATTCTTAATTCCTATAAATATGAAATGCTATCGATTTCTAAAGTAAAAGTAATTTCCTCTGCGAACAATTTATTCAGCATCTCTTACAGAAACAAATAGCTTTTAGAACCAGTTTTGACTTTGAATTTTGTATGTTTTTATTTACGCATCTTATTATCCGTTATTATGATCTCTTGTGTTGCAAACATAATGTTTCATTAGTAAATTATATTTCATTGATTATAAAGTGTTTTACAATTGTTAATTAATTGCTTAATTGCATAAATTATGTGAATAATTTCTATACCAATTTCTATACTGAACACAATCACGTTCCCATATGGGGGTAACTCAGTCTATAGCTGGACAGACACAGATTTTTTAATAATTATATATATATATAATGATAAGGTTTTAAATTAAATATTTCTTAATTATTAAAAATGACTAAATTATTTGTAAAAGCGTTTTAACTCGCAACTTAATTGCAATTCACTCACTCTATGATCCAATACATTTACCTTAACTTTGGTAATGGTATAACTTAACGCATTTATGCATCAGATTAACCACTGATGACTTTGATGATATGTTAAACGGGAGTTCACTGACTCATGCTTCACCATATGGTGAACTTCATGAGTTGAGAAATTTTCGGCTAAAAATTGAATAATCACAAAGAATCACGACTTATCTTTGCAAATCTGACCCTTTATAACTGTTATTGAGAGCGCTTTCATTAGACATGTACAGCATAAACAGCATTTTTTAAATGTTTATTGCGTAAATATACATCACTTATAGTTTAAACAAATACAGGGCTGATTTGTTGATAGTGCCTAAAATTGCACAAATTGGTGTTCATTGAGTCCTCCCAATGATCAGCAGGTGCTGAATCTGTGCTCATCCAAAGATGGCCAAACCTCAGTATCGGCAGAGTCACCAGTGGTTAATCTGGTGAATAAATGCGTTAACTTATAAACAAACTTACTGTAACAAAATAATTGATATCAATTATTAATAGCAATCAATGAATGAGTAATAAAATATTCTTAAAATTTTATTTAATTTTTAGGCAATATTTCGCAGAATTATAAAATTCTATATTGTGTACATTTATTCAATTTATTATAACATTTTATTTTCAAATAATTTTTAATAATAGTTATTAATAAAAAGTCTAAACTATAAGATATATAATACACAAGTCATAATAAATGACTGAGCGGTAGAAATAAACAATTCAATTAACAATCCGAACAAAAGACTGAATTGACTGTTTATTCTATTTGAAAGAATACCAGCGGTTGAAACAGTCGTTTTATAATAAGTACCAATTAGTCTGCGCTAAATTACTAGAAACTTCCAATGCGTGAGCAATTTGTTCTGGAATTCCATGTCTGAGCCAAAGTTTTTGCAATTCCGCATAAGAAGATTGACAGAGATGTAACGGATTTCCGCGAACGAGTCCCTAATTTGATTAACAAATGAGTATCAAATCAAATAAATGAACTTTGAGTTAAATGTTTTACATGACAACGTCATACCTGATCAGTTTCGCCGTATTCGTCTATATAAGGAGGCGCCAAATAACACCCTATTATAGTGTATTCAAATAATTTTACAGTAATTTATTAAAAATAAGTAATTAAGTAAAATAAGTAATTAGTAAAAACCTTTAGTTTTTCCAGCGAGAAGAAGTATTTTGCAATCTCTTATTCTTAAAAAGATGCCGATTCCAGCGCCACAATAGTGGGCGTGATAAGTGCACGCGCCAACCATTGTCGCGTCCAGTTCTGACTGACAGCAATAGCTTTGAGAACACAGAATAGTGCCGCAAACCAAACACATTGTCGGCGATCGACTGTCATCTCCTTCTGAATTAGGACACGTAAATTGAGACACACTATTAATGAGATCGCTGTAATCATTGGGCAGAGAAATCAAACTGTTGACAGTATGGGGTTGTTCTATCAATTTTGGTGGCGGTTCGACAATAGGCAAAACCATTTCTTCGTTTTGGTTGCAAATCAAATTGACTCTCGGATGTCGAGCCCAATTTAGCGCCAATTGTCTCAGAGATTGACATTCAATAAGTTGCGAAATATTTGTCGTTAGTCCTAAATATTGACAAAGAATGTTGTATTCTTCGTTTGGATGCAATAATTCTAAGCTATCTTTCAGTCGAAGTGGTGGACAAACATTTGTCAAAAAATGAAAATATAAAGCTGTTGATCGAAGAAAAGGCAATAAATTTGACTTTAGAAAATATTCGATTTGCATATTTGAAAGAGTTTTATATGATGTTAATCCAGCAGCTATTATCACATCCGAATAAAAATTTAATAATTGATCAGTTCTCTCAAGTCCTTCATTCCAAGAGATGTCTGTTTCCATCATTTCTTCTTCATTATAATTTTTGGTTTTCTGAGTCAATATAATCTAAGTAAAGCAATACGAATAAGTTAATGATTTAAATAATGACTTAAATTGAAATGGTGACTAACCTGAACCATATGAAACACTAATAACAAGTGTACATAATTTTTATCGGACACATTTCCGAGTGGAACAGTATATAATTTGCTGCCAAAATCACAATTAGCTTCAAACAAATAAAGTGATGGCGTTGTGATAATTAATGAAACAAGTATAGAAAATGTATCTAAATCTAGACAACAGTTTGAACTAGAGATATGGTAATCATTGACCAGAAGATAACGTAAAATTCTTATACAATGACTTCTAATAACAGATTCATTAAATACGGCAATACTCGATCCAATAAACCGAACGAGTGCTCGCAAACAATTAAATTTACGTGAAGATAAATCACCAAAAATTGGCTTATTTTCTATTCTTAAAATACGCTCAATTGAATGAATAGTATAAGAACAAGCCCAGTATGACAACAACGACACGCGATCGTCTTCAGTGTTTTGATTCACTCCAAGGGAAATCTATAAATAAGCACATTTAAAATTCATTTACAATAATGCAAACTCGTATCAAACAATAATTCTAATAATTTAAATTTTTACAGATATCATCTATGGATAAAAATAATTACATAACAAATAATAATTTCTAAGTGAAATAATTGATATAAAAACTATACCGAATACATGGCCTGTGAAAATAATTTCATCACTTTATTAAGAGATGATGAAATTTGTTCCGTTTCCACTATATTTTCATTATATTCATCAAACAATTTTTGTAGAGTTTCTTTGGCTTCGAGGGGAACGTTATTTAATATCTCTTTGAGCGCTTGAGGCATAAACCGACAAACAAACTTTTCCCCTGTTTCTACTAAATAATAATTTAAACAAACATTTCTTAGTATTCAGATTTAATAAATAAAAGTAAAACCTAACCATTCATTGAGGGATCTCTTATCCAAATTGGTTGAGCCTTTTCCACAGCTGAGTGCAAACCCAAAAGCCAGTGAGATATAGGAATATTAGACCGTTGATCCAAATTTTTAACTTCATTGTTTAATGAAGGAATAATTGGTATAACTGTGTTGCTTAGACATTCACACAAAGGGCAAAGAAACTCATTTTTATCGACATCAAAGCTTACATGCCTTCCATATCTAACAGGACGACGCTTTTCTTTTGCGAGCACAGAATCAAAAAATTTTTGCCAGCAATCACTATGCATAACATGACCACATGTACTGATGTGAGGACCAAAATATAAATCTGAAGTCACAAACAAAGGATCAATATTTTCACTATCGCTCCACAGTTTTCGATCTCGATTTTTTGATAAAACTGTAGATCGTTGTATAAATGCGGACAAAACCATACATCGACCAGTAATAGTCACTTCTTGTTCTTCTCTACAGAGAATACATGTGTGAACTTCGTTAACAATGGTTTTTCCTCTTTGGTTTTCGCCGACAGAAATCGGATCAATTGGCGCCGAAGAAACATTAGTTAAGTCCATTAAAGAATCAGAACCTGAAACACCTTCTGTTTCCCTAAAAAAATCTGCGTGTTCTTTAATAAAATTCTTTTGCATCGCAGACATTTGAGCCATAATTCGCTCCCTTCTCGCGGCAGCCATTTCTGCGTTTCTTTTACGCTCATTTTTTATCTTAGATATGTTTGGGTTTTCATTTTTCTCTGAGAACTGTTCCATATTGACGTCTGATATATCGCTTAAGTTAGACTTATGCAAAACTTCATTGAATTTTCTTAACACCCATTTTAGTAAATCTTTATGAATATCAATACGAGAACTAATGGGACGCTTAGAACACTCATCCAAAAGGGCTAAAATACCATTTTTAACACATTTATCTGCAAATGAAAACTCTGGAACAGTTCCTTTTGACTCTTCATGTAATGCAACTCCAATTATATGCAATACTTTTTCAAATTGAGTTTCAGAGAAAGATACGGCATGAAGATTACAAGTTCTCTTTAAAACAATTCCAATCACATGAAGCATAGCATCGCATTGAAGAAGCGATGAAATAGAAGCAAATTGTGGCGCAAAATCTGGCGGAACAGGAGGCGGACAGCATATCAACTCTTCTTCGTTTTGCTTTTTACGCTTTATTTGAACTTCTTCGGAACAGGACTGATCCTGACGAGTATAGTGATAAAAGAATGGATTGAAATCTTTAAAATACTCATTCTTTAATTCATATTTTCCAGTCGTTGAAACAGGAGTTGGCTTTCGAAATACAGCCACTTCTTTGATTAGGTCTTCAATACTAGTCTCGTAAGAATGAGACTCTTTTGGTAAATATTTCACTAATTCCGAATGAGTCATAGCTTCCATAGACAGCCATTGAATGATTTCCTTTTTGATCTTGTCTTCAACAGTTACTCTTCCAACTCCAGGAACAAATCTTTCAGAGACAATAATTAAAATAAGGCCTAAAAATTCTTCCACAAGAGATATAGTCTGACGAACATAATCTTCTTCGGGTTTTCGGTTCACTCCCTCATAATTTTCTTTAGCCCAAAACAAAAGACTGAATTTGTTTAAAATGTGAATAAGATATTCATTAGGATCAGATCGCGCGGCACCGATTTGCAGCATCAAAATATCGCGGTCATACATTTCATCCCTTAGTCTCACATTATGATAAAAATAAACCTGATTTACGAGTGAATATCCATTTCGTCTCCACATTCCAGCTCTAAATTGAGCTATCATTACTTGTGTTCGTAATGGCAATTCCATTAACTCCATCGGTGACGGTTTTTTTCCAACTAAAAAGTTTGGCTCATTATAATTCAGATCATATTTTCCTAATTGTAGTAACAATCCCGCCACGAGACGAGAAAAAGGCAAATGTATAGTGACAGGCATTGATGAAACGTCATAATCGAGACAAACCGCACGATATCCACATAATTCCCACTCATTTGTCTGATATTTACCAATAAAATCAGACAATTCTTTAAGAGTATAACGCAGTGTTTTAATCAGTGTGTTTCGATCTGCTGAACACCATTCAATTACTAAACCAATAATTGGAGCCAACTTCAGCCTAAGTAAACATTATTATAATTAATTAATATATATAATTATAATTGATAATTAATTAATATTAAGATATAATTACTGCAAATTGACTCCAGTCTCCCACTCAGCTTCAAATTCAACGTGTTGTCCAACCTTTAGAAGAAAATATTATTTCAAAATTAAAATGTATTTTGAATTAACAAATGAATTGATCGCGACCTGTCTAACAACGGCGTCCATTCCTTGCATCCATTTCAACATATCAACTAATGTTGTTATACCACAAAGAAAGTTTTTTCTCAAATTTTCAGTCCATTGAGTTGGTTTAACAGCGAGTAAATATTTGAGATCGTATAAAATAAACTGAGCCCTACGAAATGCAGTAATAGCTGAATGATTTCTTTCAAAAGCCAACTTTCCCTCGTGATTCCGGTGTTGACCACATTCCGACAAAAAAGTATTCAACAGAATAACGATAGCATTTTCTTCGGCAATCAATGCGTGAGCCAGCGATGGCACAGTAAATAACTGCACAGATAATGAAGTGATAGATACAGAGTGTTCGTGATCGTCAAGAATAAAATCCTTCATTAAACTGCAATAATTACGAGTAAATAACTTTGCAAATTCTTTTTTACTCTTAGCTTCCATAAGTAAGCCAGTAATAAATAATTGGTGCCATTGATTTCGCATTGATTTCCAAAGTTGTGTGTCTGACTTCATAATGCGTTCGAGTAAAGGAGTTTCTTTATTAACACTCGACTCGTCATCAGTTATTTCTTTATTCATCAAAATTTCGGCAAATATAATTCTAAATGCCTCGCAATAGCCAAGAATTTGCTGTAACCATGTTAATAGTCGAGTGGCAAACGTTTGATGGGCCACAACACTGGTGTGCATCACATCCACTCTTAACGGTTTGCTACCGTGTCGTGATGTTATTTTTTCTATCATTGACTTAACATTATTGCATATTGTGAACTGTGAACACTTGACGATACTTCTTCCTTCGCGATCAATTGTAGTCGCGTAATCAATCGCTTCCTTTTGACTGCAATCGATTGCGCGGTTCAATGTGCTGATCACTTGTTCATAGGTATGGATTTCGTCGTTAAAGAGCATCGTTACAAATGTATCACTAGAATCAACATCAGGATCGTTGCATTGAAGGTTTTCCGGAAGTTTTGTGTTTTGATTCCACGTCAATATATCGAAGCAGTACATCAGTACGGCTTTAATTACAAGCCTTGTTCTGTCAATAACGCCAACCAATTCCGCGGGAACTCTCTTCAGAGGATCGTTATTATCGTTTCCCTTCAAAGCATAGTTATTAATTGATTTGAATCAAAAAAAATATCAAACTTAATAATACCTCAATAGACACTCCTTGAATATGAATATCACAAAAAGGATTTGATTTCCACGCCTCTATATTAATAAAATATATGAATTGTAAATTCATTATAATTAATTAATTATAAGCAGAGATCGCAAATATGCAAGTCATCACTACTCCTACCCTTATCGCCACAATCGCAAAATCCTGAACCGCCGGCAGATGTGCTCATCTTATAGCGATGGTTCTTATGTGCGCTATTTTTAGAAATAAGTCAAAGCATTGAAAATATAATTGAGATACACATTAGAAAACATAAAAATATGGACAGATATGCAACGATTTGATAGACCTGTTTCTAAAGCAGTCAACACAGAGAACACAAGTGGGGTCTAATCCGCAGTCTCGACACGAATAGGTGGGTTCGCCCGACTTGAAGACGCGGCCGCACAGAGCCGGCGGGTCATCGATTTGAGCCAATTTGTCGAAAATGCTTTCGTTGTGAGTGTGAGCAGCAGTGATGAAGCGCTCCAACGGCTGGAGCAACACGTTTCGCGCCCTTTGCTCGTCGAAACTCATGTTAAGGCAGTCGCTGTTGAGGGCAGGGCTGTACAGGTTGGGGACATTGACGGCCCAATTGGCGAACAGATCCTTCACGTCCATTACGTGACTGTCGTAGCGCTTCAGCCATTGTTGAGCCAAATCGTCGCCCAAATGAGTGGCGAACGTGTCGATGAAGTCGTCGCACATCACGATTCAATGCAATGCGTCTCTTGTGCTACAATATGTTAGTTGTGCTACCATTCAACTGATTCTAATAATTACTATTATCATCACAACAGCTGATATTATATATACGTCGCCATATTATACATGCCATTGATCGCACAGATGGCACTCGACTAACACTCACTCACTCGTGAGTCGCACTCTACTGTTATACATACACATCGCTTCTCACACTAACGCTCGATTTATTGTTGTATTGCCAGTTGTGTTGTATTGTCTATTTGAACTGTAGGCCAACCTTTTAGAAAGTTTTAAAAATTGATTTAAATATTAAAATAAGTTAACCCTTTCTAAATGGTTAAAGTTCTATAGTTAAAAACAGTTTTTTCATATTAACTTTTCTATATTAAAAATATATTAGATTTTCATCAAATATATGCAAAAACTTTTACTCTAAAAGGAAAAGTAAACAAAAAATGTCGAATATTGTTTTAAAAGTAATGAAACTTTAAAATTTATAACTTACGACTGACAAACGATTTGATAAGAATTTTTTGACTTCAATAAAACTTTTTATAAATTGTTAGCTCAACTTCAATATTTTATTATACATGCCTTAATTGAATTTACTGACAGTAATTTTTCCTTTTTTCCCAAAATATTTACAACAAATCATATTAAGTTACAAAAAATGTTAGTCATTACGAAAAAAACAAAATTTTTACTCATAAGGTATGCCACAAATGATGTGAATTTTGTCTTAAATGTTTAGCGCATCTATGTTTTGATCAAAGCTTTAAAGCGATAAATAATTAAAGTGTGGTTTAATTCTAATACGATATTATATGGAAATTTCTAAACGTACAAAATAAAAACCTCATAACGTTTATTTATATTTGTTTTACATTTATAATGTGTTTTAAGGTGCGGCTTACATTGAGAATTTTATCACAATTTCTAATTATAGAAAATTTTAGAAGCGTAGGCTACACATGGGATGCGGGGTATCGTGTTTTTAGGGTATTAACATTGGTTAAAATCCTAAAAATATTGGTTACTCTATTTGATTGTCAAGAAAATTTGAATCCTTTGTGCTATAGAGATATATTTGGATGGAATAAAACTTAGTAAATTTCCCATAAAATACCACTTAAATTATAAATTATATTATTTCTAAAAAAGTTACATTTAAGTTTTATTTGGCCGACTTAATGAACACTCTAATACTTGTTTTCTAACAAATTTTACTTTTGATTATTTCATTTTTATCAAATTATTAATCCATTTTTAAGTCTTGAAGCAAATTACTAATTCTTAAGTTCATATATTAAAGTAAGCCTCGCTAAGCATAAAAAGTTATAAAAATTATCATTGAGAACAAAGATTAAAACAAAATAAAAAGATTTGTGAATAAGTATTTATATCACATCCTATTTTTATTAAAATGTATATATTTATAGTTTATATTATACATGTATGTAAAGGATTGTTAAAGATTGAATAACATGTAAGAAGAAATATTAAAGCCATAAATAATAATACAATCATTCATAAAATGTAATGCGTGAACATATTTAATAATAATAATAATAATAATAGTTATATAATGTAATATATAATATTGAGTTATTCTGTCTATTAAATAATTAATTTCTTAATCTAATCTAAAAATTAATTCTGCAATAATTTATTTGTATTAAATTATTAATATTTTATAATCAATCAAAAGAATATTATTCTAAGTGACAGTGAATTTGATAAAAAAAATTAGTTTCAAATTTACTTTTGATTGATTTTATTTACTAAAAGCAATTATGATTTACATAATTTATATCGAATAAGTAAATAATTTATGGCAAAATTTTACTTTATGTAAATAAACTGAAACTTTTTAGAATTGCATTCAATTTTCATTTGTCACTATTTGTATATCAGCGCTACATCTTTACGTTACGAATCATGACTTATGAAATAAAGTATATTTAGTTGACCTCAATGTGAAAATAATCGATAAATTAGAATTTAAATTTTTACTTAACTTGTTGTGAAAATGTTGGCTAATTTCTCTGTAATAGTATGAATAAGGTTAAGCTCCACTAAGGTTAGGGTTGACCACACCTTCTGGATTAGCAGCAACACTACCAGAAGAGCTTCATTGAAATGAAGATATTATATACTCTTATATAACTATTATACAGTCGAAAGAAAAGTCGTGTCATTAGGCAATGCTTAAGCATAGAAGAGATATTACAGTAATCATTACAGTTCACATTGCATGCTATAAACAAATCAATGATTATTAAAACAAACATATTTAAAATAAATATTGTCGAAATTAGTGATTTAACAGAGATGATGGATAACATATATGCATCATTTGTTGCTCGATTTGTTTATTGCATTTTGAAAGAAGACCAACTATTTGAAGATGAATTTGATAATATTTTGATATTATAAATATGCTTTACTGTACATTTCTTCCTATAGCGTCCGACTTTTCTTTCTCACTGTATTAGAGTTACAACAGCTAGTATAGCCTGTTTGTTTATATGTTGCCCACTTGTTATCAGTAATCTCTAATCTCAAATCGTAAAAGGGTGAACACCTGTCCTGTGACTGCTTGCGATTCATAGCTTATTAGAGCTGCACATCTCATTATATTTGAATTTTGTTTATGATTTAGATCTAGTTTAATAGTGCCATTAATTTTTAAAAAAATTTCATTTAATATTTTAAAATGTCTGAACTTTAACCAAAAGTCTGGATAGTTTTGTAAAAATGTAATCAACAATTTAAAAAACAGTTTAGAATATTGTAACAATAATAATGTCAACATCTTAGTATTTCAAATAATAATACCCAAATCCCGCTTAATGTTTGCTCCTCTAATAATTAAAAACTTGTTTCAAACAAAATTTAGTGCCTTTATTTATGCAATTACTCTCAAACTGATAACAAGTGAGCAAAATAAAAACGAACAGTCTATATTTACATTGGTTTCACTTTGAATGTTTGCTACAAATATGATATAAGTTTAATACTTAAACTCTTAAGTTCTTTGACAAACTATGATTATAATTGACAAACATTACAAATTAGACTTTATATCTTAAATATTCAGTGAAGTCTTGTTAATGTTTGTACTCATATTTAAAATTAATGAAAAAGTTATATTCATTTCAATTCACAGTTTCAGTGAATTTTTTCGATGTCTGCTGACTGTCAGACACCCGAGTGTTTCGAATACTTTCAGTATTCATTATCAATGGCTTATTGTTGAGCCGGAGATGACATTTGAGGCACCATTTATTCAAGTGAGGCATCGCATTAAAAGTTTCAAAAGTCCAAAACTTATGTTTTAGTTGCATAAACAAATAAGTGGTTATCTTATGTTACATCTCTGATCGAAAAATCTTAACATTAAATCTCAGATTTTCAGAGAAGACAATAAAAAGTGTCAAATTATGTTTACATGAATGTCTGCTAACTATTGAATATCTGTAACTATTCTATGGTTAAACTTAGATTCTGATGAAGTTTCTGATGAAGAGCTATATTACACAGAAAATATTTAAGTTTAACCATAGAATAGTTACAGATATTCAATAGTTAGCAGACATTCATTTAAACATAATTTGACACTTTTTATTTCCTTCTCTCAAACGCTGAGATTTTTTTTGCAACACTAAAAGTAAAGTCAGTAATAAAGTTAGTGTTAGTATTTAAACAACGAAATAAGTAAAATTATTAAATACAGTTATGTTCTGCAAATTACTGATGAAGGAGAGCTGATATTTAGCCTCCGAAACGTCTAATTAATATTTAAACTATTAATTTTGATCACAGATTATGATCAACTTTCGTTGCATTCGTTTTTAAATTCTGCTCAAACAACGAAATAACTAAAACCATTAAATAAATTTTACAAATTTTAAAACTAAAAATCTCGCAACAGATCAGTTGTGTTACTGATTGTAGAGAATGAGTATTGCATTCTCGAAACCTCTAACAATATTTGCAAATAAAAAATTCAAAATATAATACAAACTGTCAAATAAGATAAGTATGATTTGAAATATAAAATTATTAAAATAGACATTATGGCATAAATATAAAAGTTGCCGAAATTATCATTTGAAGTAATTATTTGAGTATATTTTCCAACTCTTATTACAAAACAAAACAAATTGCTTACAAAACAAGACTCATTTATTTTGTAGTCTTATTTTAAACAAAGTTTTTAGTATTTATTCTTGTTTAATATAGAGAGTTGTCTATCCGGGAGTCATCTTTTCGGGATTTGTCTATTGAGGATGAGTTTGTTTATGATAAACATAAGTTTATAATAAAGATTAGAAAATAAGTTAAGAGGATTATGGGGTTTATAGGGCTAAAACGCTAGTTTCAACATAAATGCAAAATTTTGATAAATAATATACGTTTACTTTACTTCTTAAAAATATTGATAGAATTTAATGAGAGAACAGATAATATCATAAAAGAATTGACAATTTAATACTATAGTTTGTGAGTACAGCGATGATGAGGTGACGTGTGTCACAGAAGATGCCAACGAATTAGCGATTAATCATCTAATGATACGACTTAATGGAAGTGAATTACGTTAAAGTATGGTATATTATAGAAACATTTGTCAGAATTCCATGCAATCGATTATAAAATCAATTCTAAAGAGTGCATAACTATATTTTCGAAAGTATTTCTCGATAAATACCACTCGAACGGTGAATATATGTCGTGACACTCGACGCCTGAGCTCATTATGCGAGTCAAACGATTGCTAAATATAAGAAGAAACTTTCTATTAATTATATCACAAGTGATCGAAATCACCAAAGTATTCCACAATTAAGCCAATAGAGAGGTTGCGGTCTCTTTTAGGCGATCAATTGTACGCAAACGACTGTAAAAATTACTCGGTATTTGATAGAAAGAATTAAGCTATAATTTGTTGTTGTTAACTAAATAGTTTTTAAAACCTCATAAAACATTATAAAACGAACCATAGAAAGGCTACAGATAATTGAAGTTTATATAATCTTTTATTTGAATAAGTTAAATAAGTTAATAAATTAATTTACTATTTTACTGTTATAATTATTCTAATGTTATATTATTATATTGTTACTATTCTAATACTAATAAATAAATACTTAATATATTGCGAATAATTTGTGAAGTCATGAAATATTTGAATTAAAGCTTTTACAGTTAATTATTCTTAATCAATATTAATTCCAAAATATTTTCATTATTTTAAACTTTTAATTTAATTAATTTTAAAGCTATTATTTCATTGTATTTTAATTTTTTATATAAAACAATATTGAGAGGTTATGGTTTTTATTATAAGATTCTACAGCTTTCATATTGAAAGTTTAATTCTGTATTATAATCTCAAAAAGGTGTTTGAAATGAATATTCTTGTTAAGCCAATTCACATTATTATTATATAAAATATTGATTGAGATAAAGTGATGGTAATATCAAACATTTAATGTTAATTAACTTAATTTGATTATGAAAAAGTTGTCGTGAATGCAGTGTTAACTACATCGATGTTAGATCTTAAACATAGAATTATTATTGAATTAGTTAACGGCTCTAATTTGATGCGATCCCTTGTGGTGACGATCGAAGCGCACTGCCATTGAAGGCATGCGCCGAACAGCGAAAGTGTGTGCAAGAGTGCGGAATATGTGAGTACGAGAAGCACTGTTACAGTCCGTAACACCACTAGTGTTAGCATAGCATCTATCTATCAATATTCTCGTGTACAGAATATTGTACACAGCGATGAAAACTTAGATGGAGAATGAATGTGTGCAAAACTATCTTTTGTCAGCGAGTGAGTGAAAAGTGTTCAACCATTTAGACTATTTTCCTTTCATATCAATCGAAAGCATTAAGTGTTAGCAAATAATATGAAAATATCTGTCTCTACACATATCGCTCACAAAAGCCAAAACTGCTTTTTAATAAATCTATTGGGAAACTAATGCTTTCAAGTAAGTTATTCTGACATTTACAACACAGAGAGGATGTCAGATGAATGTTATCACATAAGACTGGTCACACTGGGAGGAGCATCGGTCGGCAAAAGTGCCATCATTAAGGTATAACTTATTATATCAATTTAAAAGCCATATCATCATCTATTATACTTAAGGGTTTGCGTTTATGGTTAACATCCAAATTTCACCGAAAATTGCATTTTTGTTAATATAATTATTTTCAAAAAATAATGAAAGAAATATGAAAGTTTTACATCATTTATTTTGTTGAATTTGACATTTATAGCATAACACACAACATCTGAAATATAACATTAAATTCTTTAATAGTTTATAGTTAATAGTTTATCATTTAAATACAATAACATTTTTTTTGTAGAATTTTGATCGAATTTCAATATTTTGTTTAATTTTTTAAAATTATTTTTACGAATTTAACCCCGAATTTTTAAGTTAACCGAAAACGCAAATTACTAATATTACTATTGAATATTATCTACCTTTTTGAACGATTTTTATTTCCTACAATAATATAAAACTATCTTTTAGCTCAAACGTTATTTGTCAGCAGTAAAACATAAATTGTTAATAAATTAAGGTTTGAGTACCCTTTCCTTTGCTTCGAATGACAAAATTAAGTCAACAAAAGTTATGACACTTTGGATTCAGTTTTGCGATAGAAGTAAATTGAGACCATTCTTGATTCAATATCATTACATTAACTTTGATACTTTTATTTTTTGTAAACTGCATCGCATTATTAAACATTGGAATCTTTCGGCAATATATCGCAAATTGAAAAATATTTGCTTTAAAGATTTTAGCATTCAAATAAAATTTTATATTATATTAATTTTTGGATAAGCTCTTTAATATTTTTTTTATTTTAGATGATTTTGATTAAAACAAATGCTTATGAATTTTAGTTATAAACCCCAATTTGTCGGAATTTGAAATTTTTTTAAATTAATCTTTTAAAAACCTTAACATATTTATAATGAATTTTTTGCTAAAAATCCTGGGGGTATATCCCCTAGAAATACCCCTTTTGCCTACCCTTGGCTCATATTGCTAATCCTTGTTTACCTGTAAATTAGTATATCTTTAAAATCGCATCATTTATTACTAACGATGTGATGAATTTATTTTTTAATGTTCTAAATGACATAAATACTTGGTTACCTTTTGACACAACGAAACAATTTATTTAAATTATTCATTTTGAAGGTTAATCTCAAGATACACCTTATTTTCACATATGATAAATATTTATGGTTTACAGTAAAAAAGACAATACGCTCATTCTATAGATTTAAAATTTATAGGATTAACAGCACACATACGAGAACATCATCATCTAATTCCTCTTTTTTTGCTGTAAAATATCTTTTTTAATAATATATGCTCACTCTTAAAGGATAGTAAATTTATAAAACATACATAATGTATTCTTTTTATAACATTATACTAAAAATACGTAAAAATATACAAAAATATGTAAAACTGGATTTGTGTTAATTTGCAATTTTTATACAGATTTTTGTGAAATTTTCAAATAAATAAAATCTTAAATTTTAAAAGTTAATAATGATAACAACTTAATAACCATAAGTTTATATGACTTGGAATGTTTATATCCAGAAATACACTCCCGGATAGACGAATCTCTAGATTTCGGTCCCCAATTAACAAAATACATATCAGAAATTCACATTTTATGACTAAATAATTTACGCTATACTTATACAAGAACTGTTTCTTTAAATTGAATGACAAACTAATAAATTAAATAATCTATCTTTAATATACATAATGCATCTTATTTATCATAAAATAAGGCATAAAAATATATACAATATACATGTACTAACATTATAATTATATTTAATAATTATTTAAAGAGTTTTCATTGTATTGAAATTTAAGTCAGGGGTGTGCACGGGGAGGGTCTGGCTAGGGTATAGACCCCCCTAGAATTTTCGAAAAATCGAATTTCATTGTAGATATGTTTAGGTTTTGAGA
>JAQIYA010000562.1:0-19066 GCA_034699355.1 Microtritia minima
CCCCCCCCCCCCAACAGACAGACAGAAAGCCGGACGGACATCTCAAATCCATAAGCTTGCTTTTGCCAAAGACTGAATAAGCTAAAAATATATAATTTAATACTTTTTCAACAATAGTTGAAAATACTTTACATATAAATGAAAAATGACTAACAGAGTGGATGAAATAAAAATCGTGTAATTAGTACTGCCATGAATTGTGAGCGTTGTTCAGTATTTTGGTTGAAACGATTGTTTGAGCTCGAATCGGGTTTAAGCAAATGTGTTTTAGAAATGCGAGATATTTTGATGAACACATTTAAATAATACATAATATTTTAGAGTTAAAATTTATTATTAAATTTGAATAAAACATGTGACAAAATGAGAAATTTTAATTGAATTAAATTGTTTGCGAAAATTGGATCAGATTTATATCATATTCAGTTTTAATCTAAAGTCCGAAACGTCAGAAATAATTTAATAGGCAATAATTTTATCCAATTAAATAAATTTTTAAAATTTATCATTTGTAATGTTTTAGTCCCAAGTGTGAAATTATACAGTTTTGACTGTAATAGATAAATAGACACAACTAACTCGCATTGAAATACAGTATTATACAGTTATACAATTGGATATCAATGCGAAAGTCACTTAAAAAAGTAGTGTTAGTAAAGTTAAACAATTTACGGTGAATTGGATGCTCAAAATGAAGTAAAAAAGAAAACTAAATATGGTTGGGGTGTGAATCAACTCGCCTTAGAGATAGAGTAGGCGTAATAAAATAGAAAAGCTTATGGACTTTATTAAATCGCAGTATAGAAAATATGGTCACATTCAATAAATATTTTCATGAAAAAGCGAAACTTTGTCTGCGCCCCACTGGGATCGAGTTCGCCGGCGAATGGCAGCCAATGGTTGATTGATTTTTAAAATCAAAAATTCAAACTGTGTTCGATGGGTTTTGCGGTGCAGTGTTCGTCAGTGTTCGCACCATTTTTGTCATTGAATTGTAAAACTGGTCAATGCGACCAACACTGGAATAAGCCAGTGTTGGTCTAATGATAAAGCAGTGCTAAGTCTTTAAAACCTACTTGAAAAAGCCAAACCATTTTACTGCTTCATTGAGGAAACAATTTTCGCTATAAATAAATTCATAGTCGATAGCATTCTTTGTTCAAATAATAAAACTTAGTTGAGAACAAGTGCACGAACAACAGTAACGTTTCTTATTCTTACTCAATATTATCATTCAATATATACTCGACTCCTTATGTGTTTTGTTTGTCGAGATATGTGAGAGAAATTGAGTTCAAAATTTTCAACTTTTAAACGAATCGATGCTAAACTTTTTTTAGTGTGACTTTTTTAGTTAAACAAGTCTTCTCCAGTTTACTCTTAGAGACACTACCCGTTAAATAAAATTACTAAACTCGAGTTGGATATAAAGCTAATCTTAATATCGTTATATGAAATGCTATTTACAATTGTGACGAATGCAATGTTACGCATAGAATAACGTTCGCAGACATGGCTCGAGTGAAACATTTGATGAGTTTCTTTATGCCATTATTTTGATTTGATATTTTCGTGGCGATTAACGCAACTTATATTGAAAGCAAAGTTCAATTGCACATTGACTTGAATTATTTTTTAGTTACAATAGCAGAGCGAAAGTCTACCCAGTATTCCCCAACTGCTGAATTTGCTCTTTTTATTGAGACGAATTGTTGTGAGAAATTCTTGTAATGGTTCGTTAGAGAAGCTCATTTGTTTTCATTCGTGCCCAGCTATTAGAATGGTTTGAATGCTTTCAATGCTTTCAATGGTTGCCAACATTTAGAAGTCAGGCTCAAAGTTTGCGAGTGCTCTAACTTATGGCAACTCATTCAATGGGGAATGAGAGGCAGTGTGTGGCAAATGTTCGCCTCATATTTCCGAGTTAACCCAATCTTTACACCCTATCTCTTCAATTCTTGACCGTTTCGATGCGTATATTTTATAAATTAAATTAGATTTATTAAACTGATTAAGTCATTGATTGCGTTTATTTTAAATTGTTATTTGAATCATTAGTTGAATGATTACACTTTTATCAACGATAGGAAATGACTTTCGAAACTGCGATCGCAACGACTCTAATCTAACTCTTAAGAGTAAAACCTTATTAAATATTTATCTTAAGACAATGAGTTTATTTTCTAATATTAACAAAGTTAATCTGTAACTGACGAACAGAAACGAGTCTATCTTAACATTTCAATAGCAAATACTATTCTAGATGTGCTCAATTGTATCGTATGTTAATTTTTGTAATAATTACAAACCTGTTAATAACTTAATTGTAAGATTAAATTATTAAAAAGCAGAGTCCTGTGAGAAACTCCAAAGTTATGATTGTAAAGAGTAACAAATTTGAACATTGCTAATCATAATTAGCAAAACGATTAGCTATTCTACTCCATTCGCTTCGAAGCATTTATTTTGTCCGCAATAAGACAGTTGCAGATATTAACGCCTATCAAGCCATCACATGAACATGTGGACTATCGTTTCACGTCTCGCAAACACGAAACGCAAAAAAGGCGTGCATTGGATGTCAATGATGTCAACGATAAAAAACATTAGTTTTAAGCTCGCAGTTCAACCAAAAAATTCTGCGCATTTGTCGAAATCTTCTTTTTGAAATAAAAAATTGTTTCCCATTGCTTGGCCATCAAGAATTTGATATTATTAGGAATTTTTCTCTCTAATAAATAAATACTAAATAAAAGCAAGAAATGCGTTCTTTATAGAGGCCTATAATACATATATTTGGCTATTATGCTCAATGATTAATGTGCTTAACAGTCAACTTACTTCGATTCAATAATGAGTTAGGCATTCATTTTTATATAAAAAAGCTTAACTAAAGCTAAAAGAATAAATAATGTAAGCTATTATTAATTGCTATGTATTGCTAGTGTGCTGAAAGTGACCGACAAGAGTGAACATTTTCAAATTAAAAGTAATGCTCACCAAATATAGATAATTTTGCATTTTGCAATTTTTAAAAGTATTTGAATATTGTTTTATTTGAAACATATTGACCAATCATATTAATATTTAGGCATTTTATTTCTGTGCATATACACTAAAATAATATGGCACGTACAAAATTTTCAAAAATTACATATTCTGAAAATTTTTAGGGAGAATTTTCTCCTTAAAAATGATTCATCTGTTCACCGATGAAGAGAGGAAAGGAAAGGACTGCCAAAAATAATACTCATTTTGGTAAACTTTATTGACACCAAAGATGTCCTTTAAGTTAGACATATTGTCCAGTATTACCTAATTTAATAGAAAAGTATTGTTAGATAGTTATTGCTTTCCTTTTATATGTAAATTACAATCTAAATCAATAGGTAAATATGAAGTGAAATAAAATACAATATATATGATATGATTTCAATATCACATCAATTCATTAAGTTATTAAGACTTAAAAATAGAGTCTGCATGTCTGAGCTATTACTAGTTTAAACTATATTAGTGATTATAGCGATAGTTATATTGTAGTATTGTATGAGTTTATAGTTAAATATAGTTAAATAGTGAGCCATCAATATTATATAATCAACGTTACATTAGCGGAGGAAATGTAAGGCAAATATAATTAAGTTGGCATCCAAAGTAAAAACTGGGGGACGGAAAGCACAATTTTCGTGTTTAGATAATTATAATGCGTGCGATCGTCATTGATTTCAATGATAATGTAAACTAACGCAAACTTACTGTATAATAAAGTCTAATAAGTTAGGCTTTTGTTTAAGAAATGCATCTCTTCTAATATGAGTCTATGTCTCTGTAACAGACTTTAATGAGTCCGAACAACTAGAAGTGAAGATAAGCCTTTTAGTAGTTACTCGAAATAAAGCTAAATTAAAGTAAGCGCTGTTTCACATTAATTACATTGTTTCAAACAAGAGTCGACAGTCAACAGTCCAATACGAGAGGCTTCTCGTCCAAGTGTTTTGCTTTAACAAAATAGATAATGGCAAAAATGGACTATTAAGGTCTTTACTTGCCATCAACTAATTAAGCAAATTTTTCTCTCATTCATGCGATACCGTCTCAAAAATACATTTTGAACTGCATTTTTTTTCATTTAAATGCGTGCATCAGTTGAGCATAATTTACATTTTATGCTTAAAAAAGTATAAACAAAACAATTTTATATTTATTTATTAATCATTTGAATAAAACTTATATAAATAATAAAACATTATTATTATTAATTACTTTAATTTATATCTGAAGAAAAGAATAAGAAATTCAAATGCTTTATTGTTTTGGTTTTTCTAAATAATACCTTATAAAATATTGATTTGTATATATTATTAACCTCTACAGCCTTTAGGGTTAACATTAAGATGAACTCGTTAAGGTTAGGTTACCAGAGTTAAGGTTTAGGCTAAATAGTTATTTAATTGAATAAGTTAGAGGTAAATGCAAATTGTGAACGATTACCGGTTACTCATAACTATTTCATTATAATATGGATTTAAAGGAGATTAACGATTGTTCGTTTAAAATTTGAAGCAAATTTTTCAAAATGTTTTCAAATATTTATATTAAATATGATACATATACATGTGTATACATGTATGTATTATAAAATAGTATAAAGAGTAAAAATTTGTTTAACACTTATTAATTGAAATATAACATAGTTATATAATTAACTCGATTGATGGCAATAAAACACTTTTACCCTCACGTGAAGCCAACATATCACTGTCATCTCATCCATGCCTACATTTTTCCATAGTATTTTATGAAGTGATAGCAAGGCATTCATTAACTCTGCTCTAATAACTCAATTTGGGTTAATCATGGCGATAGGGCTTGTCTGCCAATTACTATATCTCGAGGCAGTGTCCAAAATTGTATTTCACGCTTAATGAATTTGCATTCGCTTTTCGTATCACATTATATTAGTTTGCTCTTAAAATATTGTTATTACTAATATCAATGCGCAAAATAAGCCGATTGATTATGATGTCACAAATCTCGTTGTAAATACAAAATTATTCAAATTCAAAGAGAACAAGAGTGAGCATTCAAATGAATTGAGTTCAGATGAGATCATTTTAGCATTCTTTCTAGAATTTGTGGGTTTCGTAAGCGCTCACATCATTCGCGCTTTAATAAGTTTATCACAACAATTGTTTCTAATAAAAGTTTTTAATACATTTCAACAATACTTAACAAAACTAAACTAAACCAAACAACCTTAAACACCGTATTAATCTTTAATGTCAAACTTATAGCTATTCCTTGACAACTTAAAAGTGTACTAACATTGTTCTAAGTGTAAGATGACATTGAATTTTGTCCACTTTGTGTTTCTTTGCTTTCCAGGGGTTGGGTACAGACAGACGGACGGACAGACATCTCAAAACCATAAGCTAGCTTTTGTCAAATTCAAAATCAGCTAAGATTTGTTTTTAATTTATTTCTTTTATTCTTAATTTTATAAAAGTTAAGTTTTTGTGGAACTTTTTTACGATAGCTTTATAATGTTATGGAAAATATGCATACTTCAACTAAAAATTTAATATATCGATATTAATAAACATCAAATAATTTTTATGTTACACATCATTTAAGAGGTAAATTAGATGTAATAATAAATTATTAGAATATCCAGAATTTTATTTTGTAGTAAAAAATTCCGATGTTGTAATTCAAATGTTCATGTTTTTACCTGTGAAGTTAAAAACAATGAATTATAACAATATGTAATTATTAGCGCTAGTATTTAAAATTCTTTACTCTATATTAAAATACTAAAGTAGTACTTAAAGTATTGTGTACTGTATTTTTGCTTATAAAATAGACAGATTTTTATCCAAATATAGATTATTTTATAGACATATATATTTTGTAAAATATATTATATGTAAATTTTTCGTAAAATGTATTTTCAATTATTATATAATAATTATAATAGTTTTATCGAAAATTAGTGTAATTACATCATAACAGCAAAAAATAAATTTATAATTCATAAAAGTTTTAAGATATATAGAAAATTATATAGTATTTTAAGGTAAGATATTTTAAAAATTGATTTACTTGTTTAATAGGTATCTGTGGTTTTTTATACGCATTTTGCATATTTATTGCAAATTTCAAATTCATTGCATAGAAATGAAAATTATGCACATAATTGCCTCAATTCTGGCGCATCACTTCTATTCGGTATATAACTTATATTTTAATGCTTAAACTCAAGATATGATATACGGTATATTAAAAATATTATATTAAGTTATACCACGAATAACATGAAAAACACTATTAAATTTATTCAAAACTATTAATTTCATAAATAAAATTAAAGTTTTGCCATTTATTTTTGACAGTTTTAAATAAATAAAATTTATTTAATTGTTTTTATATTTAAATAATTTTAAATTAAATTTTTGAAAAATTTTATAATAATAATGTTTATATTATATTATAAATACTGTATATATAAAAATTAATATAAAACTATTTGCATACAATGTAACATATTTGCAAAAATTACTTAATCAAATATTCAAATTGTTCGCTTCAGTTTTACAAGTTATAAGAAATTCCAACAATATTTTTTAAAATTGTTTTATTGGCTATACTATATTAAATATTTAAATCTCTGACATTAATGAAAATTTGCTATTATTTTGTTTATTTTAGAATCAGCATAATTCTGACAGTAATGACTTGAAAAAAAGTAAAACAAAAACCTAGAAGTTATCCAAATATAAGCAAACATTTCTCCATACATAGAGCAGAACCTGAGGTCATTTTAAAGTTTTGCGCTGAATTCGCATAAAAGCAATCAGCATTAAGTTAATGCGCATTGTTTTTTGATGAAACTCTCAAAATTCACTCTAAACGAAGCACGTCATCGTACTGTTAGACACAGTATGCTATTTCATATAAAAAAGTGTATCCAAAAGCTCAGCTTTTGCTTACTCGCAGTTATAGCAGAGACGATACAAAACAAAACTAAATTGCATCTCTCTCTCCATCTCTCCATCTCTCACTTATTTACTCATAAAGGGATCACAGATATTGCTACTTCTCTTTCGGAAAGCATTTAAAAGCAATCAGTTTTCTGAAGACATGATGCAACACAACGCACACTTTAAGAGAATAAGAAGAAATAATTCTCAAATTACAGCTAATTCGTGACAATATTTGATTGTTTTGATATGTTTCTGGGAATTTTATCATAATTTAATATTTCTATAACCCTATCAGTTACTAATATAATTATTATTTACAAAGAACTTTCTAAAATTTCGAGACAGAATTATTTATTAATCTAATTTAGATAATACCTATTATATAAAGGAATAGATGACCTTTCAATTTATAAGGTACAACATTCCCCCCCTAAAAATTAATGAAAAATTAAAAACAATATTTGATACATACACTATTTATTATTTTAATCAATCATTCATTTTTCCAATTTTAGTTACTTTTTAGACAAATAGCTTCCACTTTAGTAGATTTTTGGCTACAATTTGTATTTGTTTTTGCGCATACATTTTAAATTATTATGGAATTAGTTATTGAGATTTTGTTCTAATTCTATTAATACTATAACTACAATCTGTACTTTCAATCTTATCTAATTAATAACTTAATAAGATAATTAATTTATTTAGTGGATGTTTCAATAAATAAGATAACTTGGACTTCTCGTTTCACGAACAAACGTTATACTGTTAAATCTTAAACGCATTTTCAAAATTTAGAAGTACTTTTAAAAGTGTATTGCTTTATCATAAAAATCTTCAAAGGGGTCCACAATAATAAAATTTTTATAAATGATAAAAAAATGTTCAAATATTTTTTATATCTAATGAAAGCACTTTAAAGTTTGTGAAAAAAAGAATAAAGTAATTTCTATAAATTATATTTGAATTCCGTTTTATATATTTTATTAAAGGTTTAAAGTTAAATCAAAATAATATTTCAGTTATCAAAAATATTAAATTTATATTGTTTCTTAAAAATGAATTTTTATTTCAATGTCTTAATTCACGGTTTAAGTAATGCATTAAAGTTTTCATTAATTTAATAAATTCATATGATTTTAAACATATTTATAAAAGTTAATTTGATTTAAATATAAATTAATAATATGTATTCAGCGATTGTAATGTTGAATAATATAGAAATGTTAAAATAGGTAAACCTGTTTTTTATCGATTAAGTATTATAATAGAAAAGAAAATCCAATATTCGTAAAACATGTATACAAAATAAAAGCATTTTTTTCCACTAAATCTATTGAAGCATAAACGATGTCTGGAAAGATAGATTGTCGAGCTTTAGAGTTGCGTTTAGTATGCTAAGCATAGCAATATTAACCGTTAAACAGTATTGTCATTTTGACACATCATAAAGAGAATGAATCTGTGATTGAGGTGATTGAGGCCCAGTTAACTTAACCATAACCAATATAACGCATAGAAACGTATAAAAAAGTATGAAAACGTATAGAAATGTATAGAAACGTGTCACTCGAAACATAGGCAAAATATACAATTATAATAAAATGTAAGAAATGTAAGAAAAATGAATGCAACAGCAAACCAGAAGCACATTGTTGAAGATGTTGGCTTATGTTGTGATGTATGTACCGCTAACTTACGCCTTCTTACACGTCCTCAGGGAAATTAAAGCTTCTTTTGTAATTCAAACACGAAAAATTACTTTCTCTTAAAGTCTGGATCAATGTTACCTTAGGTTAAGCTATAGTAGATCAAGACTTAATAATAAGAGATTAACTTCATCTTAGATAATAGAAGATTGAGCACGAGATGTATTATAAACAAGTACTTCTTACATATATTTAGCGAACTTAGTTTATGGTAACAAATCCAATATTACCGAATTTCACAGTGAATTGAAAATCGCAAACAAAATCCGATTACACCTGTAGAGTAAAATTGCACCTTTCATGTGATTAACGACATGAGAGTTCAAATATAAAAATATTTTTAAAGAAAATTGTTGTTAAATTTCATCAAAATCTTTATTTTATTAATTTACCTTATAATGTCATTAATACTAACAATTATGCACTTACACGACATAAATGTTTTTCAAGCTTTTTTAGTTTTTTAAAATTATTTTTATTTTAACATATAGTACCACTAATATAATATTTTAACTAACCGTAAATAATTTTGTCACATATAGTGTGAAGATTAGAAACTGTCATAACTTTTGTCTTTCATTATAGCTGTGTCTCGCTGTTAATTATAACTTTAATTTAATTATATATGTAATTATGATGAGTATAAATGTTGCAATTAACCAAAATTAATTTGCGAGCAGACAAATTGATTTTCTCATTCAATTTACAATGATATTAAAAATTAACACTGGCGTCTATTGATATTATGTAAAATTAAAAATTAATATCGTAAGCTCTAATGTATACCCCGCGGGCTATAAATTCTTTAATTTTAAATATTTAAAGCTCAGCTCGTGATTGTATACTAATTTTGTTTATAATAACCTTAATACATGCTCAATATGAGCACTTGCTTTGCTTCGCGCTGTAAGTTTTAAGTTTTACATAATAAATTATTGTTATTGAGGTTTATTAAAATTACTTAATTAAAACTAAATTCTTTTAAAAATCTAATTTGTATATCAATTATATTTCGAGATCATTAATGTTTTATTTATTAATATTTAAACCTATTTAAGTTTTTATTTTATTGAAAACAACTTTTTATATAATCAACTTTATTTTTATCGATTTAATTGTTTTTAAGTTGAAAATCAAAATAAAAGTATAAATTAAATATATATTTTGTATAAAAATAATAATAAATAAAATTATAAATATGAATGACTTAATGTAATTAAACATTCAATAATTACTAATTATTTTAAGTCTAATAGAAAATGTAAAATCTTTGCAAATGCAGAAAATAATTTAATTGAATTTCACTGTCAAACTAATATTGCTTTAATTATAAAATATCTCAACTTATTTGAATATAAATTAAAAATTTTGTTCGTTACGCCATTCGTTACCTTTTGAGGCAACAATGAAAGAACAACTTTTACCATAACTAAACAAAATTTAAATGCAAATTTTTGCTTTTGTAGGTTTAAACGCGTTTCGTTAGGAAGCACTCGATTCGCATTTTCTCACTGCAGAACTGCATTCGTTAGTTTGAAACGAAATGCTACTAACGCTACATCTGCTATGCTCTCTCTAATTGCGTTTCATTGCATTTGAAATGATTTTCGCAACTTATTGTCTGTCGCGCCAAACTTTTGTAAAGATATGAAAAACGGCTTCACTACGCATCATATTTCATAATTATTATTTTATTTCATTTCTTATTGCTTTATAGTGTTCTTATTCTTAAATATTTCTTTTTCATTTTATGCAATCATTGATAAACTTAATAATAAGAGTCGGCGAGAAATTTTTATCACTTCAAAGTTATTGTTTCGCTTTAAATTCTTTTCTTTTCAAAACAAAATTTCTTATTTTAATATTGAATATAATATTTAATATTAAAAATTGAAATTTATGTTGTTTTATAAACTGTAGTGTTAGTGAAATCATGATCTCTTATCTCTATACAGAATAGCAGAATCAAAGCATTTATTTTCTTTGCAGTCGCACTGAGTTATCAGTTTTGAGCTTCGAGTTTGCAAACACTCTTCATTTGAAAAGTTGTTAACTTACAAGTAGAGAACAGCATCAGCTCAATGATACGAACTGTGAGCTGAGCTGATTTGGATTCCGCTTTGAAATTATTTTGCTTATAAATTTTCCGAATCCTTGGAATTTTGCTGTATATTTTCAAAAAATTCCCTAGACTTTTATATCACTCAATAACCGTAATGCAATAATATGTATATATGTGTATACCTTCTAACACTTTATTTCTACTAAAGATACTCAGTTACAGTATCTAATAATTGAGCTGAGCTGTACTGCCATTTAAAAGGCATTGAGCTGAGGTGCAGAATATATTTGTTTTATTAAACGATTTAAAAGATGAGCTCAACGCACCTTTAGCTGAGATGAGCTTTTTCGGTTCACTACTCACAAGAATTAATGTAAACAAAGATACTTTTTATTTAATTTATGGCACAGTGTTATTATTAATTAGATTATTGATTATTATTTAAAAAAAATAGTACAACCCTTTAATAAAAGAGTTTCAAGAAAGTGTTTAGTTTGCAAGAAAATAAATTGGCATAAAAAGTATAAGTATAAAAATTTAAATCATTTTTTATTACGTTCACGCTTTATTGATTTTATTTATAATATTGGCTTTATATTTATTTAAGTTAAAATTTTAATAATATATCCCCACAATAGTTTCCAATATGATTTTCTAATAATACATGTCAACAAGTTTATAAATGAGAGTAAGATTAACTTAACTTATAAGTTAACCTTACGTTAGCTCAACAACTCATTCTCGTTAACTACTTGAAATAAATCAGCGAAAGTTTCAGCGATATTATAAACTCTGTAAGGAAACAATAATTGTTAAATTGTAAAGATGTTGAAGAGATGGGTGCATAAGAATTGAGAAAGTATAACAAATGGTTAAAGTTTGACATTTATTACTTATGCCACAATACTATAATGTTTTACAGTGGTTGAGATAAGTTGTAATATAAATATAGGCGTTTAAGTGTTTTAATATAAATGACTTTTCCATGACTATTGTGCGACTTATGACAGGTTACTCTATAATAAAGCGTACAGTAAATAGTAATGATCTCATATATAAGGTCAGTCAAAATGTTATTACATTTCTGTAATAACTTTTTGAATTATTTTATAAATTATAATATAATTTATTGCATTTTAAACTTATATTTCATGATAAAGTTTTCACATAGAAATTTTATTAAATACCTTTTGATTTGAATGATTTCTATGTTTAAAAATTTATAATTTCAATAATTTCAATAAAAATTATACAGAATTCAAATCTTAAATAAAATCTAATTAAATACTATTAAAACTTGTAAAATCTCAACAAAAACATGATTTTAAATATCTAACTATTAAAATATTTCATATAAATTTGTCTAATGTTTTATTCGGGATTTTTTTTAACTTTATTTAAAAATTTTGTACATTATTCTACAGGAAAAATTCGCTAATTTTGAAAAAATGAGTTTATGAAAAATTCGAGTTTGTCACACGAATTACATAAGTATCTCTTGATATGAAGGCTTAAATAGTCCAATTTAATACAATTAAATAAAATAATTATTATAATAAAAGATTAATTTGTAAAGAATTTTTTCTATTATAAAATTTAATAGTGGAATAAGTAGTAAATTATAATATTTGTTTCTTTATGTATCGAAAATTCTACTCTCTGTGAAGCATTACTAATTATTTTATGTGCATTTATATTTAATAATTAGTTTGGTTGAATAATATTTTGATAGGTTAAGTCTAGTTGATACGTAAATACTTGAAATTATGCTCTACAGAAGCATATTTAATCTTTTTAAATATTATTTAAAAAAACATTAAAATAATAATATATTCTCATTTTTACATTATAGTCTATTGCATACTTTTCCCATTTTATTAACTTATTTTATAAGTAATAATTTTAAATTATTTAATTATAGCAATTTTTTAGAAATATTTAATATAAATTAATCAATGAATTAAAGCATAAATTTTGCGAATATGTCTAACTTAACGAGTATTATACAGCCATAAGTTGGTGAAAAAATAGTAGTAAAAATGAAAAATGACAACAAATATAATAAAATAATAGCGCTCTGCAAATTTATTATCTATTAAAAAAATATTATACTTAATATTTTATTAAAGTTGTCGCGATCTCTTTTATTTTGATTACACGATTTTAGCGATGTATTAGCATTAAGAAAGACAATTTTTTATTCAGCATAATAGAGTTTTGGCACATCAATTGGCTCGCATACAGCCGACGCCCATATTGTGAAGAAAGCCGTTATTTTTTGTGGTCTAACTCTGCGAACGCATAGTTTTGCAGTTGTGATTAATTTTGGAAATTAATTGCAAAATTTGATGGCTTCAAGTGAATGCCACGTTCGGCGCGTTTGCCTCTTTCATCAATTAAGTATTGCGATGCCTCGTATGCCTCGCTCGAGTCTGGCAATAAAAGGCACATTATCCGTATTATCTATTTCATCCATTTTGATGTCCAATAAGAAAAAAAGCTTTTTCAGTGCCCTTTCTCTCAGTCTCTCTCTTCGCTCTCAATAAAATACCTCATGGGAGCCATAAATGAAGCGAAAAGTGCTTTTACATAAAACGCATTATAACGCTCACAATTGAGACGAAATATACAAAATAAGTTTGTCTTTGGAGCTCTTAATTATTCACAAACTGGCGGTGATTTAGTTTTTTCAAAAACGATATATTTTATAGCACGAGTTATTATAACTCATTTCTGTCTTAATTTTCTATTTTAATATAATTTAGGTATTAAACAACTTTTTCAATGAATGAGTTCTGACGTCTTTCAATTAAAACATCATCACTAAAATATTAATATTTGTTATAAAAATAAAATTTGTAACGTAAAATATGTGTAAAATGTTACCAATAATAATACAACTTAACAATTGGTCGAAAGACTAATAAAAACACAATACACACGTTACACAATAACAACATATGTAAATTTCTGTAATTTGTAATTATGTGCTCCAGAATTATCAGTAGAAGTAGATTGAATTTACTATTCTATTGAGTTTTTAAAAATTTTCTCAAAGGTAGGCGTAGTGTATTGGGCATACAACAAGTCGGAGGTTCAATCCTTATCATATACGCAATTATTTGTTTTCGATAGACTGGTACCTGTTTAGAAACATATTGCAATTGTTCAATAACTTTAATATTTTACCAACTAATACACATACTAACCTTCAGATACAGTACATGAGACTCTATTTTACAGCCTTAAGCATGTGACAAATAAAAACGAAAATTTTATCGTGAAAACAAAAGTCAAGCTCAATGAGATATAATGTGATTTTCATTCCATTCTCATAACGCTTTGTGATAAAGTGCTTCTTATATAATACAGGCTATGAAATCGACATTATATTTTACGTTTGAACAGAAACAGTAATAATAATTAAAATTACTTTAAATATTCAGAAAATAAGACATTGATTTGAAAATATTTGAGATTTTAACTTTTAATAATTTAATTATTTTGTAATTTTGTGATTTTAATTTTATTCTACAATAATGTAATACCGAAATAGTAATATGTTTTTTCGAGCTGTACAATAAAAACATTATATGAGCGTTTGATTGAATGTCATTAAAGTAGAATCCTTATTATTAATTGCTGTATTCATAATAGCATTAATTAGTTAACAAAAAAAAAGAACTGCTGACTATTAATCCGAAGTAAAATGTACTCCATTTTCAGTGAATTATAAAATCACTCATTAACTAAATTATTACTATTGTTGAGTTTGCAAATTAGTTCATCACTTTGCTATTTTAATAAAAATAATATCAGTTGTGGTGATCTTAATCAGAAATTCACTTAAATGTCGTTTTAAATTTAATTATTATTTTCACTTAATTTTTGTTAATAAAACAAGAATAAATAAAATAATTAAGTTACAAAAATAAAAGATTTACACATTTTACATTATTCATTACATATTTGTTTATATTTTCATAACAATGTTCATTATATGTGAATATATAAACAAATTTTTATTTTGTAATTATCATTTCATTATCATTTATAATTAACAAATTATCATTTCATAATATATTGATATATTTCATAATATATAATTCACATTATATAGAGATTTTTATTATAAAATATACAATACAAACGAATATTTTATCAATTTTTTAAAGCTCTCAGATTTAATTGTATAAAATATATCTTTATTAATTGCTTTATTGGCATCATTTTTAATATTCTATCATTTTATTAATAATATAATTATTATCGGGAGGGGCGGACACCCAGTCATCCAGCCGGACAGACAGACATCTCAAATTCATTAGATAGCTTTTGTCAAAGTCATAATCATTTTAAAAAACCTATATATAAAATATTTTTAAATTTTATTGTTTTTTATATATTTATTCTTATAAAATTTATTTGTAGCTTTAAAATAAGGTTTACTTTTTAAATATTAATAATTTGTGTTGATATTTACCTTTTTATTTTTTAAAAAATATTTTTACTTTAATAAATTATATTTGTGCGCAAATAATAATGCTTTATTGCAAAGACATGCTATATTAGGCGATATCAATATAACTTGATATACAATTTGACTGCAATATTACTTTATAGTGAAATTCTTTCTCAATTACAGCGCTGTATTTATTGAGACGAATTGTTTGTTGAAAAGTGCTCTCTTAATGCCTCACTGCTATACTCATTAATCTCTATTGCATGCCATTTGTACGTGTATAAAATGTTGCGGAATAATCATTATTATCGGAAAGAATAATATATTTCATTGGTTAAGCAAATTTCGTCGCAAATAACAATGAATTAAATTAGTTCTGTTCATTATTCGATCAAATTCTCTCAAATGTAAGCCAAATATTTTTTACGTAATTCGTGCAATAATATACAGCCATTTATTTGATATAAACTTATTAAATACCATATACCGCTTATTTTGTAAAGCTCTATTAAATTAACTAAATTTTTTTGTTTAATTTTATTTTTACAACTATTTATATTTATGTATTATTTTATTTTTTCAAATATAATATGTGAATCATAATATGCAGATCTGAAATATAATATGCAGATTTAAAACAAGTTTTTGTAAAAGTTTCACTTAAATTTTTAAGTTTTACTAGTTGTTTACCAGCAAACGGAAGGACTTTAATATTCCAGACCTCTCCAACGTAACCCTAAAGTAACATAAATAACGTGTTTGTTTTCATTGTAAACAAAGCGCTCATTTAAAAATGTCTATGTTTTTATTTTCAGATTTAACTGATTTGATTAAAAATAATAAGATTATTGAATAGTATCGATCACAAAACTTATTACCAATTAGTCAAATACGTGAAGTCTTTCTAAAAATTTATGCATTAATGTTTGTAATTTACAGAAATTTAGTACACAAATCTTTTTATGGCACTGTTACGAAACTCGGATCTTTTTCTGGGTTGAGACAGAGGTTTTTTTGGGATTTATAGAAATTATGGAAATTTGGTTTATTTAAAATTTTAAAAAACCATTGTATTATATATGTTAGCATACATTTTGGTAAATATTTTATAGTCATACATATAGTAATTTTGCCTATTTATATAACTTGATTCATAAATAAATAAATAAATAAAATGATTGGTGTAAAAGTATTGTAATTTCATTAATCGTTATCCAAAAAACCTTAGATTGAGTATCTAAAAAAAGGATATAACAATTATTTATTCGAGTCATGCAGATGCGATTCATGCGATTCTATGGCGGATCAGCACTAATGGTATTGTGGATGAAGTCATAAAAGAGACCGTTTTATCATATATGCATTACTAAATGCAATCGCATATGTTATAGAGGCAAACATAATGCTTCCAGTTATAGCGCCAAAGATATAACATCTAAATTACTATATAAGACTTTACTTGAATTTGTCGATACAATAATTTATTTAATGATATTCGCTGTCGAGTAACTTATCTCTGCTTTATTGACAATTTAGAGTGTATGTCGCTATCTTTATTTAGAGAGAGAGCTGATCGAGTTTTATACACTTTTATTGCCATTATTGGCTTAGACGTGACTTATCGATAGGATAACATTTTATGATTATTTATAATTAAATTAATGCCTGTGCACTATCAAAATTTAAATAATCGATTAATGGAGGACAACATATTCAGCGAAATAAGGCGAGTTCAACGGCAGAGCTATCTTACCTTTATTTGGGATTCAATGATATGTTTTGAATAAAGATATTTACTGTACGCGTATAACAATCGCCGCTAATATATGACTATATAAGTACGGACTTCACTTTGAATAATATTTTACTGTTGAATTAATAGTCAATAGTATAATAAAAAAGGAAAGAAAAAAATTTGTCGATCGTTAACATGTCAGCGCAGTTTTATGATTATCACAGTTTTACATATACATGTTATTACAGAAATTACAATGATATAAAAAGTTTGAAAGATGGATAAATGAATGTCGATTGTCATTTATATGCCATATGAAGGCAGCGATTCTTGATTGCCGACAACTGGAGAGCATGAGAGCGTCAGATCGTCACGTTATTGCAGTGCGAGTTAAGCCACTGAACAAAGCTTATTTGCCAGCTTTGCTAAAACACATACGAGTTAATACGAGTTACATGAGTTATTAGGCTTATAACGAGATTCTTTGCAAACTTACTTGTTCTTAACATATTAGATAGCTTTGTATTCTTGTCATCTCATCTCATTCAGCATTATTTTCATACTCATCTAATGTTTAAATCTGTTCTGCTAAACAAATTTCCCCAATTTATCTGCTGATGCCATAAATACTTTATGTACAGTTTAATAATTACATTGTTTCGTATGTATGATGGTTTCATTGATTTAGCACTTTTCAAGCGAATACAATAATTTTACAATATTTTAGAAAATAAATTTAATTAATTCACCAAAAATTTCTAATCAATTAATCTTTCAGTTGCGATTCAAATATTTATTTAATTCCTAAATTATTTTTCTTTAAACTTTTATCGCTTAATCATTGTTAAGCATTGTATGAGATGTCATATTTTTAATTATTTTATACAAACAAATCTAAAAAGTTAACAAAAAATGATTTTGAACTATTTATTAACTGATATACATTTTAGAAGAAGTGATTGTATTAGAGTTATATACAAAGTTATAATGATGAGTGCGGCACGTGTTGCATAACTATCTGTTTGTAGTTTTTGTCTTTTCAAAAAAGGAAACTGATTTCGAAAACTACGACAAATGTAATTTTTATAGTGAATTAATCCATGCAACTGTCAAGTAGTAAAGAAAGGCACTGCAGATAAATCGTCCAAAAGCCATACCTGTATAAAATGAAACATAAGTTTATAAATTAAACATACTTTTAATTATGTAATGCATTAATTATATTGTTATTTATACTCTATTGTATAGTATAGTGTGACCAATATTTCTGAAAGTTTTTCTGTGTTTACCATATTATATAAACAAATATAAACAAACCAATTATATAAAAAATATTGGGAATAGTTTATATAAAAATTCTAATAATGATGTCATTCATAGATATTAATTAAATAATTGAATTAAATTTAAACTTATTGAAAATTCTTTAAAGTTATTGCTAAAAATTTAAAATTTTTAAAGCCAAATATAATTTATATTTATTATAAAATTAATTTTACAATTAAAAAATATTTTCAATTTATTTATATAGAGCTTAAATTTAAATAATGATTGTTAAAATATAAAAATTAAATATTATTCAAATTCCTTAATAATACATAATTTATTTCAAGAAATAGTAATTTCTTGAAATCAAAAGAAACAAAACTTTTCTAAAGTCTACTGATTAATGAGGAAAGTTGGTCACCCTATTGCGTACAATATTATTGTAAGACTCTTTACAAATGTTAGTAATGATGTCATGGCAAAGATAAATTACATTTCTAGTTGAATATTTCTGAAAATGGATAATCTTTCACAAACTAACTAACTATGCCTAACAGTTATTCTATATTACCGCTGCATTAAACATAAGCTAAGATGCAGTGTATGAAAGTGTACAGTACTCTACAATGTTGTGCACTCTAGAGAAAGAAATACCTTGTCTTTCAAAAAGCTCTTTCATGATATGCTACTGAATTCTTTAGCATTTCTATTTCTCAATGTTCTGCAATTAGATGCTAAAATTATCTAAAATTTTATAATCAAATTTAATTATATACAGTAAATATTCGATAATAGCAACCACGATTATAGCAACTTTCGATTTTGGCAACAGTTTTCAAAAGCACG
>JAQIYA010000563.1:0-19030 GCA_034699355.1 Microtritia minima
TTGCTATGAATTTTATGTACAAACTAAATATAGTAATTCCTAACTTTGAAATATTCACAAAATGGGAAAGTTTATTGCTGTGCTAATTGATCCCAAACTGCATACAATGCAAACAATCAAAACTATGTACGAAGATATTGAAACTCTAACACAACTTTCACAGATGCATAAAAAATTAATTTCAAATCAATGTAATAATCTTAAGCAAACTAAAATCATTAACTTTTTTCAACAGATAAATACTTATTCAACTAATTAACAATTTAATTTCATGTTTATTTGACTCTTGTATTTTAGCCGTATAAAAATTCACATTCAATTCAAATAAGTGTAGCATTTCAAAGAAGTGCTTCTAACAATGGAGACATTAAAAAAGGTTTCTCTAAATGTTAAATTAAATTTAAATGAAAAAAACTCTAATGTAATTTTCAAAAACTTGTAGCGTTATATTTAACTTATTATTTCAAAAAATTATACCAACGCTGTAAGTTATTTATAGAAAATTGGCTTTACTTTCTTTCATCAAATTTAATAATTTGATTCACAAAACATATGGTAAAAAAATATGATTTTGTAATTTATTCATTTATAATTAAAAACAATGTTAAAACCCGGGAGTTTTTATATATATATTTTTAAATATAGAATTCCATTCCAACAAATAAAATATGTTTAATATAAGGATTAACGAAGTTATAAAATTACTTACTTATTGTAAATTATCGTATTATTATACAATATTACGAATTAGTATTCACTCAATTATATCCATAAAATAAAGATAAATTTGTTATTTTATTGATAGTTAATTTAAATATGTTACGCTAATTTTTATTCAGCTATTTTTATTTTTTAAATCTTCAGAAAATCTCTGAGCACTATCAAAATCATATTTAATTTTGAGAATCAATTGAAATTGATTTTTAAAAAATTTGATTTTTGATTTTATAATAAATATTTTTGAATTTTTTAATAAAATTTTTCAAAATTACATTTTATTATTTAACAAAATCTGTTTAATAAAAAAGCACTTTAAAATTACCTCTTAATATCTCTATACTACATAATAACAATACATTTTCATTATAATAGCTAATTTGAGAAATAATTGTTTTAAAATAGACATCAATTAATCCATTCTTTGAGGAGGAAATATCTCGATATTATACTTTAAATAAGGCAATAAAAAAAGTTATTAAATAAAGCTTATGCTAATTTATTATGTTGGATGAAATTTTTGATTTTGCAACGGTCTTAATATTTTAAATAAAACTTAATGAGTCGCAATAAGTTTGGTTAAAAAAGTACTTACAATTAAGGATTAAAATTATATAAGTGAGCATAAATATGTTTAATGCCTGAATACACTACAATACCTGAATCCAATTTACTTAATATTTAGTAATGTTGATAATACAAGAATAAAATAAATTAAAATAAATACCGTGATTGCGATACAAATCGGTCCAACCATACTCCAGATGACACTTTCGTATATAGACAGCCAACAGCTAAGTTTTAAAAATATGTATTAGTCGTATTGAAATTAGTATCACAAAATAAAATATTTTTTTTTATGTTCACCATTAAAGGTCTTAAGTTAAAGAAATCGAGTAAAGCAAATAAACATAATAGTAAAATGTGATTTTTACTATCATATTATATTCAAATATATCAAAAATTCAATTTTATTTATTAATAATTAAATTAAAAATATTCATAAATAAATTTAATCCTTGAAATTTTAGTATTCATAGGACGCTAAGGTATATATTATATAAAGTATATCTTTTATATTTTTAAAATTGTGTTTAAACCAATTAAGTTGTAAAGCTAAAAATGCTGTATAAATAATATAAATAAGTTTTTCTAATATAACTCATAAAATAAATAACTTTTTTAAAATATTCTTGATTATCTATATCTTATATCTATTTTTATCTTATATGGTATTGTCATCAGAAATAAATTTACCCTAAAACCAGTATAGTACAGAATGCTGTATGTATTACATTCTGCATACTGCATACTGTATATATAACTGTATATATCAATATATAGTACAATCTATTATTATTATTATACTATTTTACTTTATAGTTGCAATTAAATAATAGCAATTAAAGGTTAAATTTGTTCACGAAAATGGTTGGCTTGTTATACTTACAACATAAAATTTCCGTACTGATCAGCGCGAACGCCGACACTTAGTCCAACAATAATAGCTGGAATGGCATAACCAGTGAAAAAATAGAATCGCATCGGTCCGTGATTTATATCACGAATTTCGGTCAGCATTCGATACAAATGGACGCCTTCGACAAACATCCACGAAAATAAACACATAAAGAAGTATTGCAAAAATATAGCAGTCATTTTGCATGGAAACTATAAGTAAATCAAAAGTTATGGCTATATTCTCTTTACTATCATTAAATTAGTTTCAAATTACCTCTTTTGCCACTAAATCTCCACGAATTCTGGTTGCAAATAGAAATATCAATTCTGCAGCGAACAGACACGCCACTAGATTTCTGTGAATTAAATTACTGTTCGTCTCTAAACCTCGAATCACAGATAAAATAAGTAACGTAAGAGCGAGAAGTATCAAAGAAGTAATGATAGAAACATATGAAACGATTATTTGAGCCAATGATTCGTAGACAAAGTACTATATTATTAACAAAAGAAATAATATTAAACTCAAATATAATCTGTTAAATAAATATGAATTACATCACTGGATGTAACATCCATTAAGACAGCGATTCCAATGCCGCGATCACACGAGCAGTTAATGTAATCGTATGCCAGTTTGAATTTGTGTGGCGGATGGAAACCCTTCAGTTCACAGCCTTTCGACGACCAGCGACCGCGAGAATGACTTGTTTTTTGGCGAGTGTTTGTCGAATGCGAAAAAGCCCAGTAAGCGCACTGAGGATTACTGCGTCCGTCGCGCATCAAAGTTCGTAAGCGATAATGCAATTTAGGCATAATTGCCTTATTTAAATATTTGCTGCCGTTTGAGGTTTTAATCGTAAGCAAAATCAAAGGTGAGTTTGCTTTAATGGGCATTCCGAAGCGATGCCTATATAACAATTCATAGCAACAATTATCATAAATACTTCTACAAAGAAATTCATTAAAGCATTATTTTATTTCACTATTTGTATTAATAGGTTTGCAAATAAGACTATAATGCGTAATGGTTATGGTTATTATGCAATATGCAAAATTGGATGTCGCTTTATGTGAGCTAATACGGTAAGAGTAATCTATTTTCATTTCATAAAACTTAAAAGATTAATAAGATTAAAGATAAAATTAAGTTTAGTCTTAAAGGCTCTGATTCGGGTTCAAATCTCAATCGGGTTTTGAATTTTAAATTTTAAGTTTAGGTTAAGATTTTGTCTTTAAGGTTAATCTTTGTGAAGTAAAATTTTCAAGGTTTTAATTTACTATAAGTTGAATATAAAAATAATATAAAACTAGTTACCTAACAGTTGGATCGCTATTAGATGGCAAAAGCTGACCCAAAGACGAAAAAATAGAATAACCAATCAAAGTTTTTTGTTGATATGGCTTATGAAATGACGCTGCAATAGGACTCGAAGCGATATCATGTAATGTGTTCACACCGATTGACTTCAATGGAAGAATAGCTCGTGTTATATCGTCAATATTTTGCTTCCTTATTGGATAATTATTATATTTAGGTATAGTAACTGCTGGACCCGATTCAGGAGGTAAACTAAAATCCAAATAAACGGAAGGTATCGAAGATTGAATTAATGAGCTTCTATTGGTATAAGAATTTAAAGATTTCGGCATATCCCACAACTCGCTCGTCGACACTGTGTCCAAACCAAATATTATCCATTTTGTCGATATCTCAAAAGGCTCGGTAAAAGTGTCGCGTTGGTTATCAATTAAAGTTTCGGCATAACTATTAAATAATTTCAAAAAATATTCCGGTCCTCCATCTTTAACAGATTCAGCGATTCTCTCCCACGACATCAAATAACGAGGTTCTAAAATATAGCTCGACGATTCGATTATATTGCGGATAAAATATCGATCCTGTTTATGAGTCAAATTTAAACCGCTTTGTCTCAACTCATTATTTATTAAATGTCGAATTAAACGATATGAAATCAATATATCGTTTCCAAATAAAGGGTAAGTATTGTTGATAGCAATTCGCAAATCATTTGCAATTTTAATTGAAAGGTAAGGCGTTAAAGAGAATTGAGTCCTTTCGAGAACAGGTAATTGTTCTGATAAATCTACAAATGCAGCCGAAGTGCAATCAAATAAATCGGGTCTTAACCATCCATTAGATTCACTACAATGTCTCTTCGCTTTTCCAACCGAGCCGTGCGGACACGACTGCATCGCGTCTAAACCAAAATATGTTCTCTCCCACCAAATGGCTTCACTGAAAGCTCGTGGACATCCTTCATATATAACCTCACAGCCACGCAGAGTGACTTCAGCGAAAGGACTCGCGCATGAATCACATCTTCTTCCTATTACACCGGGACGACAACTGCACTGACCTGTTATAGCATCACATCGATTGCTATACGAGCCAATGGCATAACAATCGCAATCAAAACAGATATCGCTATTAATTGGTTGAAAATGATTGGCTTCGCACGAGCATTCGCCTGACGTTTTGTTGCAATTTCCATCATAGCCTTTAGACGTATCACAATTACAAGGACCTAATAATATGCAAAAGTATAATGAAATGTGATGTCAATGATTGCAAAATAAAATAAAATAAAATACCGCATATCGGATATCCCCACCAATTGGATGGACATGTTTTGGGGAGTTTATCGCGACAATAAATTCCCGAATGCAATCGATCGCATTGACATTTATAGCCACGCGAATTATTCCATGCGATGCATAACGAGCCGAGATTGCAAGGATTTAAATCACAAACTGGAATACAAGCCGAACCAACAAAGCCTGTGTCGCAAATGCATTCGTATTGTGAAAGTCCTTTATTAATGCATTTGCTATTTAACGGACACGGTTTTGTTAAGCAAGGGTCTAAAGAAGAACAGCCTTCATAGACATTGTTTTCCAGAGATGGTCTGAGCCACGAGTCTTTACTGTTGCCCACATCGAGTCCTTGAATACAACCAACAAAATTCGGTGTTTTCAATTCGTCACTCTCATCATTTGTTTCAAAGCCTCCAACAGTAACTTTTGCGATATAAAGTCCTCTAATATCTCCGTCTAAGTCTTTATTTTCCTCGTACTGACCATAATCTAAGTTAAGCCAAATGCCATTAATCATCCAATTTGCTTCGATATTATGCCAATTCATATCGTTTACAACTGCGTTAGAAATAGTTAAACTTTGCGTATTGTATGAATACTTGAGAAATCCATCAACGATTTCAAAGGTGACGATGTTGTTCTGTCCCAATTGCATTTTCATTAGCAATCCATTAGCGACGGCTGTTTTGAACGACAATGTTGTTAACCACGGAAGACTCAATGGGCGCAAACGTGGCGTAAAAGACAAAAAGCCGTCGCCTTTGAATTGCTTTACTACTTCATTAGATTCGTTACAATCTTGACCGCTATAAGTGTCAGGACATCGACATGTGTACGAATTCCAACCCTCTATACAAGTGCCGCCATTACGACAGGGATGTGAATGACAAAAGTGTCTTTTGTGAGCGCAACCCGAAACGGTGCCGTTGTCGGCAACATAAGAGTTTAAGTCAATTAAGCGATGATCCACATAGATATCACTAATACAGCCAACAAAATCGTTGTTAGAAATTTGAAAGCGAGTTGGAAGTGGAGGAAGACCACCAATTTGTAAGGGACCTGTTAAGTCTAGGAATCGATAGCATGTCTGCATCTTATCAACGCAACGCGCCTCCAAATGAAGAGTAGTTTTATTAGCGCACGCATACTTCGGCCCCAACTGATTCTTCCCGACCGCGTCCATGAGTGCTTCGTCGCAATTATCAAGTATTAATGTAGCGGTTCTGTTAATATAATTAACTTCTATTCTGTGCCATTTTCCATCGTTAATAATACCATTTGGCGATTTAACAAACACTTGACTGATATTATCGCCAACAGAAAAGCTGAAAACAATAGTTGAATCAATTATTTCAAGTGCAATAAAGTCATGCTTTTCATTGTATCGGCCGTTATAAAATAGAAGTCCATTGGCTTCACGGGTAACAAATCTAAGACTCATATTGAGACGATGTCGCTGACGGAGCGAAGAAAAAGTTAGATAAGAACCTCTAGTAAACGATCGCGTCCGCAGTTCGCACAAAGAAGTGCTCCAATTTTCTAACGAACAGTTTACACATTGAAAGCTTCCAAAAGGGTTCGATGATTTGAGTTTCATATTCTTCGAGTTCACACATCGAGAATCACCTTTACATAAACCATTTCTACAATGATCTGATAAGAAGTTGATCTCACAATTCTTTCCAGCGTAACCCTCATTGCAAAGGCAAACGTAATTTCCTTCCTGATGCACACAAGTGCCTCCATTCAAGCACGGGCTCGAAAAACACAAATTTATTTCAGTATCGCATTCATATTTGTGATGCATTCCTAATTTCAATATAATAATGAGAAAAAGAAACTTTGTTTATACGACTTCACTCATGATATGTTATTCTGAAGTTTAATATTGTCATCAGTTTAAGTTTAATAATACAATTTATAAGCTAAACAATAAATACTGAAATTAATTAAATACCTTGAAATCCTTGAGGACATCGACACGCAAATGTGTTAACTGGACTGATAGCACGAAAGAGTATGGTATCAGAAGCAATAAAATCAGAGGCATTGCCAAATTTAAGCACAGAGAGGCACTCTTCAAAATTGAGGCACGGCTCACGAACACATAAATTGTCATCAAAAGGTAAAACCTTTAAAAATTCACAACAAAGCGCAAAACATTTAAATTTAAGCAACAAATATAAGCAAAAAACAATAATATAAAATACCTCAAGATTAGTAAGTTTTGTCAAAATAGGACGACTCAAATAGACGCGTTCCTGTAAAAACTGAGGCGAATAAAAGGTTTCCGTATCTCTGCTATCAGGCAATCGCGCTGAGAAGGAGACGTTTAGAATTTGCGAATCAACTTCTGTGTCGTCCTGTGTCAGATTTTAAAAAACAGAATATTTAGCAACCATAAGAGCTCACATTTATATTGGCTCACCTGAATATTAAAAATGATGATATTTTCTTTTGGACAAGGAATTACAGCCGCTAAGCCTTCCAAGAATTGATCGAATAATGAAGAGAGAAATGACTGTTGTGTTAAATGATTGAGACGTATAGTAACGCTATTAAAAAGCATGGTTTCTGTCACCAAATTAACGATTAAATGACAAGTGGCTGACGCTTCGTTTATTCCGTCCGATACGCTCGCCTCAAATAAGGCCCTCATCGGCACATTGGTATTCAGACTCGGACTAAGTTTGATTTCGCCGTTTGTTTCATTCAATATTAATAAATTAGCTTTATTTCCAGACAAAAATCTATATTTAAGTTTATCGTCAACATCAGCATCGATGGCCGGTATTCGACCGATGGCTTGATTGAGCGGAAAATGGTTTTTATAATTGTTGAAAATAATGGTAAAGTCGTGAAGAATAGGCGCGTGATCGTTCACATCTGTCGTAAATTATTAGTTTTAATATCAAATTAATTTTTATCGACAATTTTCTCCCTCATTTAAAAATTTAAGACTTTAAACTTAACAGTCCGAAAATTAATCAGCAATCATATAGTAATAATTTCTAAATTCATACCTTTAACGTGAATTTCGATATCGACATCATTCCTGAGTGGCAGAGAAGAGGCTCTAATTATAATATTGTACTTCTTTCTCGCAGATTCATAATCCATATCAACGCGCGTTATGAGTTCGGCCCCATTATCTCCGGGACGCGCTTTCAAAGAAAATGATTTCATATCAGGCCCACCAACGATAGAGTATTCTATTTTAGCATTTGGTCCTTCGTCGGGATCGATAGCGTTCAGTTCTCCAACTATCCAACCAATCGGACTATTTTCAGGCACATAAAAATGTATTCTTTCGGACGCAAATCGTGGAGGATTGTCATTACCTAAATAATTGACAAAATAGTTGACTTAAGTATTAAAATTCTTAATAAGGTTTAAGATTTAAAATGCCTCGAAAACACTTACAGTCTTCAATAAAAACGGTAACCGCAACAGAGCTGGACATCGCTGGCGTTCCGCGATCGTATACATTTGCGATTAAATCATATTTTGAAATTGTTTCGCGATCTAATGCTTTATTTGTGCGAATAATTCCTGACGTCGGATCGATTACAAACGTATGACTGCCATCATTACCACCAGAAAAAGTATACCTAATCTGTCCATTTAAGCCTAAATCTTTGTCGAAGGCATTAATTTGCACGACACTGCTTCCAATAGAGGCGTCCTCACTGATGACAGCAGTATAAGTCGCATCTTTAAATTGAGGCGCGTTGTCGTTACAGTCGGCAATTTCGATCTCAACATTAGTAGTGTCAGCCAAAGGCGGAACACCATTATCTAATGCTGTCACCACAATAGTGTAACCCGAAAACGCTTCTCTATCTAACTGTCGTGTGGTGACGATGACCCCAGAATTGGGATCAATCCTAAACTCAGGCACGTCATCCATTTGAAACGTGATGCGAGCATTTTCGCCCACATCAGCATCGGATGCTTCGATCACTAATACTGTGGTGCCTATTGGAGTGTCTTCGGGAATGCTGATAGCGTACGGCGTGCGTTCAATTACAGGTCTATGAGTATTAGCATCCGTCACATTGATATAAACAGTAGCCATATCTGATCGGCCGCCAGAGTCTGTAGCGGTAACTGATAGCACGAACTTCTTTTCCGCTTTATAATCTAAAGGCTGAGCAATAGATATCATTCCGAGTCCGTTTTGGCTTATAATATTAAACCTTCCGCGAGAGTTTCCACTAGTAATTTGAAAGATAAGTCTAGAATTTTCGTCTCTGTCAGTTGCCGTAACGGATATAACTGGAGAGCCGGGAGTGTCGATCTCGCTCACTGTTGCCTCATATAATTTAGGCTCAAATATGGGCGCGTTATCATTTAAATCCTGGATCCTTATGATGACATTAGCAGACGATGACAACAATGGAGTTCCATTGTCTTGAGCCACAACCGTAAACTCGTAGAGGTGAGCCTCTTCCCAATCCAATTCCCTCGTAGTGAATATCCAACCCGTACTGTTATCTATGCCTATAGGCATATCAGGTTTGTTGGCATTTTTAATCTGATATGTAATCACAGCGTTCTGGCCATCATCGGCGTCGTACGCCTGCACTCTAACTATGCTGCTCCCAATCGGAGTATTTTCGGTAACTGTTTCTTGAAATAAGCTCGTGTAAAATTTAGGCTCGTTGTCGTTCTTATCCAAAATATTTATTAAAAGCTGAGTAGTGTTGCTTCTGGGCGGCGATCCCGCGTCCTGTGCGCGCAATATTAGTCTATAGCTATGAAATGTTTCATAATCTAATGGCGCGATAACTGTCACCTCGCCATTCATCGAATCCATCTGAAAGATTCCCTGATTATTGCCGCCAATTATAGAATATCTGACGGCAGCGTTTAAACCATCGTCAGCGTCGTGTGCGCTCACTTTGATGACAACGGGATGATTGAGCCAATTCATGTCTTCTGGCACTTGTGCTGAATAGGATCTCTCGGAAAATTGTGGATAATTATCATTATCGTCGAGAATTTTAATAGCTATTGTCGTTTGAGAATTCTTTCTTGTGTGCACTGGACCTGAGTCTGAGGCCTGCACTGTAATTGAGTAGAAGTCAATCAATTCCCGATCGAGAGAAGCTCTGGTGGTAAGCATTCCGGTGTGAGAATCGATTCTAAACGCTTCATTTGGTATCGGATTTAGTATTGAGTATTCAATGTCGGCATTAGAAGCGGTGTCGCGATCGGTGGCGCGAACCGTGACCACAGTGGTTCCGATCGGCGACGACTCGCGGATCTCTGCCTCGTATGCGGACTGTTCGAACACAGGCGAGTGATCGTTCTCGTCGTTAACATTGATCTGCAGCGTTGTCGTGCCGGTGCGCGCCGGCACGCCATTGTCCACAGCCGTCACTCGCAAGTAGTGAACGTCCATAAACTCTCTGTCAAGTCGTGCGGTCGTCGTCACGACACCGGACACCGAATCGATGGCAAACATGCTCTGACTTCTAGCGTCCAAAACAGCACTCATTGAATATAATAATTCCGAATTTTCGGCATCAGAAGCGCTCATAGTTGTGACCACATATCCCTTATCCTTCTCTTCGGGAACGCTCACAATGAACAGCGACTTTTCAAAGACCGGCGCAGAGTTCAAAGTCATATCACGTCTCTTTCGGCTCTTCTCGTATCGCTTTCGCATATAACTCAATGACATCAACAGTGAGTTTCGGTAATACGAAGGGATATACCGGTAGTTGTCTACGAGTTTGTCGATCGCTGTCTCGCTCTCGTATTTGCCATTCGCTCGCCAGTCATCGGCGTCTCGATCGGCATCTTCTCGTTGAGAGTGGAGAGCGTTATCGGCATTAATTGTCGCCAACAATGAGATCGCAATCAATAGCACCACCATTTTGGTGCGCGTGTCGCACATCTCACTCACGCGAGTCAACGCCATCGCAGACTCACTCGCGTCCATCTGTCACTCGGTTGTGGTCAGACATGCAAATAATAGTTGTATTTATTAAATGCTTAACTAAGTTATGCTAATCATAGCCAATGCGAGTCACGACAAGCCATAGTGTGTGACAGTCCGCTAGGCTTCGCTCTCATGAGTGGCTCACTAACGATACGAACGAAACAAATGAAACGCAAGCCAACACTGCTTTCAAACTGGTTTTCCATTGTATTATATAACAGCCCTAAAAAATAATTGCTAAAACTCAATAAATAACTTATTTACCATTTCTTATATGCAATAAAATTTATATAGCTTTTGAACACTTTGAGAAAACATGAATACTGTCTGAAATACAGTATTACTTTTAAATGTAGTATATTTGAAGAAATATTTTTAAAAACTTAAAATTAAATAATTTGATACTTATTACTTAAAATTTTTATAAAATAATCACTTAATTTTTTTGTAATTTTTTTTTGTTTATGAAATCTTTTTTTATTTAACAGTAAAAATAATTATCATTTAACATATATAATGAATTTTTGTATACTACAGTATTAATAATAATTATAATGTTAATATAATTATTTAAATGTATTAATAATTTCATTTTGTCGATACTTATTTTATTGATTTGTTCAATTTATGGGTTCAATTAATTTTTAATGATTGTTTGGAGATAATGCTATAAGACTATAAGGCTTTTAACTCTAAGGCTATTAAGCTATGACAAAAAATAAGTTATTTAAGGCTATTTATAACAAGCTAAAGGCTTAATTAAAACCAATAGAATTTTGAAACTTTTTACATTTTACAAGACAGTAATTTCATGCTAAGTTTAATTGATAAATTGCTGTTAAATTTTATTATTAATGCCATCAATTGAATTAAATGCATTTAATTTTTAGAAATAATTTTCCTTATATAAATATAAGGAAAATAAATATAAATCCCCATAAGACAAAAGAAAGGAAGTAAGAAAAGAAAAGAAGGTAAGTGGTGGTAAAAACACCCATTTTGAGAATTTTTTATATCAAAGATGTAAATTAAACAATTTGAGCAATAAGTAGTCAAACGTGTATACAGTAAGTTAATAGTAAAGTATTTTTAAAATAATAATGTAAATTTTTTAAAAAAAACTTTCCAATAATTCTTTTAGCCAGAAATAAAAGATTTACTTTCGGAAAAGATAAAAAGGCAAATGAGGGCCAGAATAACATTCATTTTTTAGCAAAATATATTTTTCGGGTTAGACATTCTTAACTAAAATACAGTTTGTTTATAAAAGTGTATCCAAACAAATAAAGAATAAACATTGATAAAGAGATAGTCTAATAATAATGTTAAGAAAATGTTAAATAAAACTTTATAACTAAAATTTTTATACTCGAATTTATGAATCTGAAAATGAACAATAAATAAGCGCATGATTTACACTAAAGCCCTTTTTTGCATTAGATTACCAGAGATGGGTAAGGGTAAGGGGGAGGTCTAGCTAGGGTGTACACCCCCCCTAGGATTTTTTGAAAATAGTGAATTCATTGTAGATTCAATTCATCGGTTTTGTAACTCATTGTAGATACAATGACTTGACTACACGATGATTTTTGGCCAAAATTCATTGTACATAGTCTCAGGTTTTGAGACAAAAAATGAATTTTTAAAAAAATTTCGAAAATTTTTTTTTCCAAAATCCAAAATAAAAAATTGTCACATAAATTGGATGAGTTTTAGACCACCCCTAAATTTTTGGCTGATTTCGTAACTTAGACCTCCCGCCCCCCTAGACATTCAGACCATACCCATCTCTGGATTACTGTTACTAAATTAAAACAAAAATTGAATATGACTACAGACGTCATTTTATTCACTTTTTTATACATACTTAAAAGTAGTTACTCTGTTTTTACAAATTTTATTCAAATTTCTAGTCAAAATTTTTAGTCTTTAGGTATCACAACAGAAGCAGAAAATTAATGTAAATTAATAAGTTAAGCCACTTTGAAGGAATTAAAACCCAAAAAATAATGAAGAAAAATATGAATTAAAAGTACAAAAAATAAGAACAAAAATAGAAATTAAAAACATTTTATTTTTAGTAATTGTAATTGTAATTAAAACCTTAAATTTCCAACCATTGATAATTGTATAAATATCACAATATTTGACAAAATTAGTTAATAGCGAAAAATCTAAGATTGTTTACTATTAATAAAATTAATTAAATTTGAATGTGAAAACATTGCTATTGATATTGCAATATTTTGTATGTAACTTTATTTATAGCATAATAAATGCCTAATTTGTTTTTATTCGGTTCAATATAATGTGACCGTTGATATTAAATAAGGCACAAAATTCCTGCTCAATTCCATTCTTTAATCTAAGTTAGTTTTTTACTCACGTACTGTGCAGGAAATTAATCATTAAGCATTTAATCTTTTCATTAATTAAATGAAAATTTTAGTTTTTTGAATCAAAAAAATTATTTACTAAACTAATTTATTATACATTAATATTATTATATTTTATTATATTGCACCCAAACTTAATTGATTCTATGAAATGTGTATTTTACCAAATATAATAATACAGTAAATAAGAGCGTTCAAATTTAAACAACAATGACCATACAATTGAGCCGATTTTATATTGGTTTTATGTAAGCACTCACTTCGTTCGCGCTTAATTGTTGTAATTTAGTTTAACTATACATTAAAATAAATTTTTCTAATAATTCATTTCAACAATACATAAACTAAAAGCTCTAAAATATCATCTTAGTCTATAATGACCAACTTATACATCTCTTCTTTGACAGTTAAACTCTATTTAAATGACACTAAATTAGGCTCACTTATGATTCCTTCCCTTCATCGGGGGTGGGATGACAGACGGGCAGACATCTCAAATCCATACGCAAATCATTAAAAAAAAATCATATAAGCTATAGCTAAGCAAAATAGAAATTGTCTAAAAATAATAAAATAATATCAATACATTTATATCTTAAATTTTAAATTTAATTTGTCATTAAGTATTAAATCATTAAGTTAACAATCTTTGTACTGCATTTACTATCTCACCTCTTTGCACTTTTTTGCCTTTTATAACTACTCTATTTATTAAATATCTTTCATACTTTAAAAAATTTCTTTAATTAAAACTGAAATTAATCCAAATATATAATTATTTAATTGTGGTCAATAGCCATAAATTAAATATAATGAATTGTCAAAAAGCGCATTTAGAAAGTGTAACGACAAGTAACATCTGTCAAATTTAAAATATCTGTAATTATATATTATTGTTTATTTTACAGTAGAACCTCTGAATTGTGAACTTCCCAATAGTGAACACTCCATTTAGTGTACACTCAAATATTTTTTGATGATTTTCTTATACTTAATTGTAAAAAAACACTCCCAATAGTGAAATTCTCTATAATGTATTCTTTATTGTGAACCCATTATACAACACCTTTTGGCCAAAAACCTCTCGATAGTGTATGGATTACAATTAATTTATAAGTGGTTTTAATTTTATTTCATACATTAAAAGTGATTAAATAGAAACTTGCCATAAATTAACTGAAACAAGCAATTTATAGCAAAATATCATACATATCATAATCTCTTGACGTCAAATGTAATTTTAATGAATATGTCGAAAGTGATAAAACTTTGTGTAAGCAGTCAAATAACTAAAAATCTCAAAGATCCGAATAAATTAATGTAAACACATATTTCGAAACAGAAACAGATTTCCAAATTAAATTGAGTAAAGGATTCCAATATTATGATATTAGATGTAACAAAAGCAATCTCTATGTTAGGGATGAGCATAAGCTAAAAATTCAGATCTTGAGCTTAACTCAGCTGAGCTTATCGAAAAATTAGTGAGCTTGAGCTTTGAGTTTCCTATCCTAGCCTGAGCTTGAGCTTGATCTCAGCTCGAGCATAATAAGCTTAAGTTCAAGTTGAGATTATGCACATGCCATAGAGTTATGTTGGAGTACTATTTAAAGTACTAAAGGAAGGAAATTCATAAAAAATTGGATTTAATATACGATAAATTATTTAAATGTAATTACTAACTCAAAACAAACAAAACGATTTTTATTAGATATGTTTGCATTTTAATGAAATAAAATTTGAATAGTGCTCACTATTCAAATTTCATGTGCATTTGGCTGTTCACTATTTGGAGGTTATACTGTATATATTATTATATAGCATTAATATTTCAAATGCATAACATATTTAAGCTTAGCTTTTGTAAAGATTTTTGCAGTCAAATTATAAGTTGGCTCACAAAACATTAATTTAGAGTGTAGTAACTTTGCGGCGGGCGGTCATTATTAGTTGAGCAGAATATTCGCTACAATTGTCACTATCTTTTATGATACTATTTCTTTTATGTTATACATTTAACCTTTAAAGTTATTATTAATAAAATTTTAAAATTCATATTAGACATAAAATTTTTATATATGATTTATTGTACAAATACAACAATACTTTTTATTTCTATCGCAATTAATAATTGATTTTTATTATATCCAGTTTTTTATTTACGATAGCGAAAAGTAATAAAATTTTCACAACAGTCTGTAAAATTCAATAAATTACAACAAATTAAAAACAATATAAATTAAATGTTAAAAATCAAATAACGAAATTTATTTTATTGTATCTTTAGTTATATGAAGTTTTTTTTATAAGTAAGCTTTTATCTGTTTTGTAATAAAGTATCCTTTAGGGATACCAGAATGCAATACGTATGTTGTATTGATATTTTACAGCATATAAATAAGTGATAAGTTTTGAAAAAATGTTTCGAACCTGATTATACTGTATTTGATTAAATTTACAAAAAATTATGTTACAATTATTTCTCTATTATTCTGTAAAATGTAAATTATATAACTATTGTTTTTAAATTCAAAATTAGTAAATTAAATAAATAATTAAAAATATTATAAAATTAAACAAAATATACAAACACATATTATAATAATAATAATTGATTAAAATACTCTTGAATTGAATATATTTTAAAATTCGAACTAATTGTCAAAATGTGTGCATAAAAAAGTGATCCGAGAAGATGTCACTACTTTATAGTTGTTAACTGTGAAAGTAAAGTTTGTAAAACTTAACTGCGCATATTGTTACGGTTACAGTTGTTTAGATAGGCATAGCTATAAAATCCATTGCCTTTACATACATTGCTTTTATTACCATCTATAGTATTGGCGTAGTTCTGCAGTGAATTACCGAAAACTGTTTATATTGAAGTGTTGAGTGCGTATGCGTACGATCGCAGTATAATTAAGTCATTGGACTTAAGAATTAGTTAACAAAATTGAAGTCTCATAAATGACTTTAAAATACCCTTCGTTTGTATTTTTAATACATATTATGAAAACTGATGTGATTTTTAATAATGTGCAAATTAAAATTAATGCTTAACGCATTTCACTTATAGAGACAAAATGTTTGCAATTTTAAATATGAGACTTTTCTTATTTCTAAAATGGTTTATCTCAAGTTATTTTGTGTGTTAAGTTTGTATTATTATTATAAATAAACAAATAATTTGAATTGTGATGCAATCATCAAAAGAAAAGAAAAGAGTGGTTCGAAAATGTGGTCCAAAAGTTCAGGAGAAGCCCGAACGGGCTCTCTATTGCTTAGTGTTGAAGAATCCTATACGCAAAATATGCATTGACATCGTTGAGTGGAAATATCCTTTCATGTATTTTCGTTTTCAATATTTATTGTATGATAACTGTTTCATACATAAATAAAAATAGGTTACTTCTCATGGAATCATAAGTAATAAGTTATAAAATGTATGAATTTTTTATTTAGTGTAATAGTGTTTAGTGGTAATCATTGTGTTCAGTTGTCATTTTTTATACAATTATAAATTCAAGAATAAATGCATTTATTTTCCTTAATATTAATATCTCTTCCAACACGCCTTTCGAATGGTTAATATTAGTAACTATATGTCTGAACTGCATAGCACTTGGTGTGTATACTCCATATCCAGAGAGTGACACCGATAAGACTAACAAAATTCTGGTGAGTTAACCCAAACAATGTTTTACTTGATTCAAGTTTTTCAATCATTAGATTTGCAGAGAAACCTTTTCCTTAAAAATTGCATTCATGTGTTTCGCAATTGCTGAGCATGTAATGTAATGTTGCTATTATTTATTGAAACAATTATAAATTCACTTTTTTCAAAAATTCTTTGTCTCAGTAAACTTAAATCAAAACGTAGAAAACATAGTAGAAAATAGAAAATTTGATATTTATATAGATATGCATTTGCATTTGAATGTATTTGAACTTATGTTAGATTGGCTTAATATAAGCGCAAAGAAACAAATTTAATTAGAAAGCATTTGACGAAAAAGAAATGTTTAAATGTATTTAACTTGCAATTTGGTGAAAGCGTTTCTGCAATTTCCGAATGCAAAAATGACTAAACTAGAAATGATTATGAAAACTAACAAAAAACAGACACAATTATTTGAAATGATTTAGTTTATGCGTGAAGTGTTGAATTGATATTCAATGTAGAGTGTTATACATTAAGATTATTTGCTGGCAATAAGTATATCTTATAAGATGGTAAGTGAAATGACATTTTGTACGACTTTCGACCCGACACTCAATACAATTGAATTGTATTGAGTGTTATGCTCTATTGACGTCTGAATGTATGAATGTATTCAATGTAATTCAATGTAATTCAAATGGATTCACATTATCCTATGTGATGACACATTATTCTTGTTTTGTATTGAGGATAAACTCGAAGTCGCCTTTTTGGTGGTGTTCACAGTGGAATGCATGATGAAGATTATCGCTTACGGCTTTCTCATGCATTCGGGCGCATACTTGAGGAGCGGTTGGAATTTGCTTGACTTTGTAATTGTCATCATTGGGTACGTGCGCTTCATTTAAATACATAATTCATTTCATTATTTCCTATAACTGTTTTAAATTTATGACTTCTTTCTTTCTAATTAAATATGAGAGCAAAGCCTAGTTTTAATATTCATTACTAACGCAAATATTTAAGTTATGAAGTGCTGCACTTCTCAAGTGCTTTATTATTAGTATATAAATTATTTGGTTTTCAGCATTAAATGACATTCATTTTGCAGTCCTCATACTCTAGATTTGATTTAACTTTTGTGATTTCGCCGCTCATACTCATACTCGTATACTCATATAAATTATGGCTATATATATGTTCGTATATGTATATACAATACTATGATTGCTATGAGCGATCAAATCTCGGATGTAATGCCATTCTAGACACAGACATAGCAAAGGGCATGATTTGCATTGAATTAACGACATGCGAAAATAAGCCTTTAGTGTAGTTCGCATGGACTGGTCATATGCTGTTCATATGCCGTTCATATGAATTAATCGCAGTGTAAAGTCAAAAGCAACAAGCATTGAATTATGTTTTTGTTGGTTTATGTAATGCATCGAACATTCATTTGCCTCATTTATTGATCACAACTGCCTTGTGATCACAACACGCATCAAAAGATGACATAAACACAAGACATATTGAGATACAGTCGAGACAAACGCAGAGTGAATAACTCACGCAACCAAATCGTTAAGAAGTTTCTTACCAAACATTACAGATAACAATTGTTTTTAATTTATTTTGTTTTTAAATATATTCAAAGTAATTTACAGCCTCCTAATTAGTCTCATAATATTTCAATGCAAACTTATTGCGTTAGACCTATATTTAATGTATATGGAGTTTCGTAGGCTTTATAGTGAGCTCATAATATTCACAATAAACATGTTGTATTCACTAATCCGGAAATGAATCGGCAAAGACTCGGAAGCGCCAGAATCGCGAGCAAACAACAGGAAAGGGACAACGAGTGTATTCTGCATTGTAATTATAGCTACTATCACTTTCCTATTTTATTTTTCACATCACTAACAAAATCATACAACAATTTCCAAAAATCATTGACAGACTAGACACCGAATTTACAATTCAATAACACTGTTTACAAACCTAATAAATATTTATTAAAAACAAATCAAGTGCATGCTATTAGTTATTCTTTATAATTGTACACAGAATTAAATAATTTGCTTCTGCGATTAAAACATTTTTACCTTTAAATCCTTTTAATAATAATAAAAGTTAAGTAAATTTCAATACAATTATTGACGCCAATAATTTAATACTATTTATTATTTTGAAATACATTACTGATAAATGTTGTATATCTAT
>JAQIYA010000564.1:0-19010 GCA_034699355.1 Microtritia minima
TAGTTAATAATTTTTATTACTTCGCTTAATTAAGAATCATTTACTTAATCAAATGAATTTAGTAAATGCTAATTATGAAGAATAAAATGTAAATGTGGATAATAACGTAAATACATCTCAAAAAATCTTAATAATCCTTTCAAATAACATTTCTTATATTAATTTTGATAGAAACACAGATTGAAGATAATATTTCCGATGAAACTCAGGATAGATTTTTATTAATGTTTCTTAAATTGTTGATGCAATTTCGACACTTCGTAAATATTGTTATCAGTTTGAAAATATGGAAACTGGACATAAAGTTATTAATAATTTCGAAAAATTAGTTTACGAAACAAAATTAAAACAACAAACAATCTAATATTACTCAGTTTTTCTCAATAACTATGTAATTGAATAAATTTACTAATTATTTGTAAATTATTTGTATTTCAAAAAATATAAACATTAATAAATTTTGTGAAGTTTAATCAAGTTTGGATTTAAGCAAATTTCGATTTAGGCATGCATTTTCAATGTCCAAATCGGTTGCCAAAACCGTGTACTAACTGTATCACATTAATAATAAATCAGAAGAAATTAAAATCCTTTATCCTTTGTTAATGATATCGTTAGCTTTACGTACATTATTTTAAACGTACGTGTATTTTTTTTATAAAAGCATTTATAGTTATTTTTAAAAAAAAGTTAAAACGACAAATTAAAACAAGCACTAGATGTGAACATTTTCTTCGATAAAAAAATCAAAGCCTATTTTTTGTTTCCTTAATCCAAATGAAAGTTCAGAAATTTTATTTCAGAATAAATAGTGTGCGTTCGGAAGTCGATCGGGAGTAATGATTAAAATGTGATGAAAGCATCTAAACTGCTGTATATTTGGGAAACGAAAACAAGTCTAGTTTGAAAGCCTTTGCATATGTCGCTCGAGAAACATCCGTCAAGTCATTAAATACTTGAATACTCGCAATTGACTTACTGGAGAGCATAAATAGGGACAGATGGAGACCACTATTAAAACGATAATTACTCCGAACGAGAAAATTCTCATCTAAAATGAAATTCTGAACTTTAGGCCTGAAAAAGTTGACTCCAAAATGATAGGTAAACATGCCAAACATGCCAACTGTTTGATTAAACGTATTAATCAGCTGGGATTTAATTTTTCTGTTGGCGGAAAAATTATGAATGCAAACAATTAAAACGAAAAATTGAGTCCAATCTGAATACAGGAAACATGGACTGTTTATGGTAGAAGTTTATGCACAAACAGCATGTGTTGGCTAATAAGTTAATCGCTTTGTAATTTCAAATTATGTGAAAAAAGTTCAAATTTGCGCATAAAATCGCCAAAATGTTGCGCAATCCGCGAAAATAAGTTACCGACGATCTATTTAGTAATTCACGATAAATCGTACGCATAGGGCACACAATTATTTGGCAAATTGTTAACGGATATTAATGTACGAATTGGCAAAAAAAGCTAAGAGGAAACACGATAAATAGGCCGAGCCGTCAACTTTCTTAACAGCCAATTAACCAGAATAGAGATAGAGCGAGAAACGCAAACGACAATCCATTTGAATGGCTGCTAAAATTAATACACAGCCAAGAGATAACTCCGAAAGAGAGAGCAGAGAGCGAGAGAGCATGCATGTTAGGCCCGACTTTAATTATTCAATTAAAAATAATGGCTTACTTGGGATGGGATCGAGAGAATGGTGACACACTTTTCTAGTGAGAGCGCAGTTATTTGGTTTGGAAGCGAATTTCGATTCACGTTCGGTTTGGCAAATGTATGGCAAATGTATGGCTAATGTACAGCTAATGTATGGCAAGTGTGTGGCAAATGTAAGCTGCGTTGCATTGGAGGGCCTCTCCAGAGCCAGTTTAATCAGATTCACTTCTCGCTCAACACACTGAACTGGCAGAACAGGCAGAACAGCGCTAATACTGATCGGTCGTCACGATTGAGTATAAGGAAAACAATGCGATCATAAATTAAAATAATGAATTTAATCTTTTCATTTGTATTTTGTATAACTTTAGCTTACATTTAGAATTTGATTTTCATATATATATATTTATATCTTTTACACCAAAAAATAACACTTTGATAAAAACGAGAAACTCTCACTTTTCACACGTGATTGAAAAAGGACTATAAATGAAATGAATGTAAATTGAATAATGAAATTGACAATAATAATGCTTTTTATTGGAAAACAAAACATCAACATATTTTAACAATTAAAACATATATGATAAGCGATTTTTCGTTTTAACTTTTAAATTAGTCTTAATATTTTTAAAAAATATCCGTAATAATTTGCAATTATACTCAAGTTTACCCTTTTTAAACCAATACATTGTATTTTACGTGTAATTTGTTCTCTCTATCAAGATTTCTGAGCGAAACATTGTTCTAACAAAAATATTTTCTCAATCATTTAAAAAACACTCGATTTACAAACACTACTGTCATAACAAACTCTCATCTCATTCTATCAAAAACCCATTATGCGTTTAATCCAATTTAAAAAACATTTATTACAATCCCAGTTATTACAATTCGGTGCAAAAAACTTCATCAAAAATTACTTTTCATGTATCATTTTTTTAGTTCATAATTTGTTTGCTAAAACTATACATTAAATCTCTTAAACTCGTCAGTTAATAATACATTTTAATGTCCAGTAATCTAGACTTTACTTAGTCGTTCACAATTACAAATCCGTGTTACAATTTAAAAAACAAGTGATTCAGTATAACAAAAATATTTATTGTTTCAAAGACAGTAAATTTTGACGTTAGTGGTAATGAAATTCAATTTACATAATAATCATATATATTATTACTGTTTATCAGTCAATTTATTAAAATAATTTTTAAAAGTTCGCTTTAAAACTATTTTGAAATCTTCATAGATTTCATTGGTTCACAAAACAATGATTAAAATAATGATTTAAACCATCAAAAAATATCTACAACTTTAAAAATATATAACTATATTTAACATCACAAGTTTTTGGTTATTTTCAATACTTCATTCTAAAAAAATTACGGCACTAAAGAAATCTATTTACAAAAATTTACTTTTGCTTCAATTGAATAAAAAATATAAATTACACGTAAAAACATAACATTATTGCGAAAAAAGGGTAAATAACAAAAAAATTCAATCATATTATTTATAATATTTATATATATAGAATCTATTTATTATGCTCGTAATGATCGCAACGGATTCCACACATCCCGGTTAAGACACTTTTCGACAAAAGCCTGATGTCTAGAAACGCAATCGCTATGCGATTCATCACCGTTTACGGCCAAATGGGAGTCTTAGCTGACGAGTCAGCTATATTGCTCTGAGAAATGGACATTCAATATCTATCAATTATAATTTCTAACGTTTTGCCTCCAAGACTGTTTCGATTGCCATTTCTAGACACCATAACAAATAAATAGAGTCACATAAACAATTATGCACTATCGCTCAATGTTTGTCAATCTAACGCCACTTATTCGTCACATCCTTTGTCCGGTAATTTCATTTGTTTCGTGAGATCTTTGAAAGTCCGATGCAATCATTAAAGTTATACTTAAATAGGTAATTTGCCTTAATTTGTGAAAATAAATGTATTATTTATAAATTCATTATTTCATAAATTGTATGTAATGTATATGAATATCGAGAATAGCTCACATAAAATTTGCTCTGTGTTTGATAGCAATATGTGTTTTGGGAATTTTCATTAGACAGAGGTTACAATTCTTAGCTTTTTATAATTAAACAATGATATATAATGAAACATTATTATATAACAATAAAATACAAATCAACATTTCAAATGAATAAAATTTCATTTGATTTCTAATCATAAAGAGGGAGATGGGAATATGTATTTTGGAAAAATAACGAATAATATGCCCATTTCTCAAAAAATTACATTATTTTCTAATTATAAATCTGAACGAAAAAAATACATTAATAACGATAAAATTATTGGCTGAAGAAGAGATGAATTTTTTCTATAACTCTGATGACGGGAGATAATGAAACAAAATGATGATTTTATTTTTCTCTAAATTCACTTTCCTGGAATAAGAAGGCCAGTTTTAAAATCGCACACATTTGTGGCGCAATTATTTGTTATAAAGCGCATCGAGAAGTTAGCTCTGAGAACATACTTGTTATTTCTTCTTCGCGTGAAGCATTTCCATGAGAAGTGTCTGCGTTGGAGCGCTTCCACCCATATGTTTATAATAAAGAAACTCTTCGCCTCTTAGAGTAAGGGATCGTATTTCCGGCACTTGTGCCATCAGTAGACCAAACTTATCCTAAATTTGCGAATCAAAATCATCAATAATGCTCTTAACTATCGTATAAAAACATGACTTTATGCGGTTCTTACGTTAATCTGAGGGTAACAGCTGATTGTGTATTCGAGGAGAGCTTGTTGTGTCTGTTCGTGTGCGTCGTGAACCAGTTTAAAATTGGATAAACCATTCACTTCTGAAACATTGAAATTTTTTCATTAAATATGTGTTAAGAATATGAAAAATGTAGTAACTATTTGGAACATCTATTTTTTGTTAACCCTTCTCAAGAGCCAGTTTTAGGAATGGCGCTCAAAAATGGATATCTTAGCAGTGTTTAGCAGTCAAACACATCAAATCCATTAGTCAGGCATTTTCGTTTCGCTACGTAAGGCACTCAAAAATTTGAAAGCAAGATAGAGATCACGCGGTACATAATTATAACCCTTTCTGTGATCCTGAAGTACAGTTAAGCAATTTTTTATGTTAATGTTTAAAACTGCACTGAAGGGGAGAGTTTAGTGGCGCTGGTTTGACGGGTTTGTAAATTGAATACTGGAAAGTTTGCGTACAATACTGAAGGGGATAATACTCTATATTTAAGACTTCAAATACCGATGCTTGCAATAAAAACTAAGCCTTTATTAGATTGTTTTTTACCGTAATTACTGTAATGAGAAATGCCAACAGCAGGCAAACAAATAAGAGGGAAACGCAATTTGACGCATATTTAAATTTCAGGTGTACTCATCATTGATAAGTGAAAGCGAGCAAAACAAAGCAAAATCATACCTGGATTTAGCAAAAGCAAAAACTTGAGACATATATAATCGATGGTATCGAGTTTGAGTTCTTGGAGGCGAGCGGTGACCTGATGTAGCTGTTCGGCAACACTCGGCACTCCGAGCAACGCCAACGCCAACAAGTCGAACTTTTGGCCGTTCGGAAGTGTGGTCTCGTCGGGAAGGCCGACGTGCAGCCTCTGGTGTATGTGGTCGAGGACTAACATGTCGCTCCACGCGTGCTGTAATAATTTCATTTGATCGTCCACCTGAGAGGAAGGCAATCGCATTAAATGTCACGACAGTGAATGATGGCCGAGCAAAATAGAGGAAAATAAAAGAAAATTCAAAATAAATAATATCAATTACATTTTTTCGCTACTTTTCTAGAATTTTTTTCTATCATTATCGTTGTTGCTTTAAAATAATAAGTACAATACTGCAGGAATTTATTTTATCTCATTATTGCTTTTTTGTTACATAAATCTAAGCTAATAATAATGAGGACATACATAGCGAAAACCTCATTCTATCGAATTCAATATTTATTGCAAACTAGTTTTTTTTAATTTCATTTTATCATTTTGCAAAATTAATAGAAAAAATATTTGATCAAAGCTATATCAATCGATAGAAAAACAAATCGACATATACGTTATGCGCTACCAATATTGAAGAATGGTTGTGAACAATTTTGCAATTAATAATTTTTTATTTGGGCGAAATAATAAGAAAACGGAGACAACAAAAAATACAACTCGAAAGATATGAAATATCTTTCTTATTTCTATCTGACCCAAAAAATACTGCGATATCTAATTAAATATCTAGTATATGCAAATAACACGTGTTTCAAATAATCAACTAAAAATGCTAAATAAGATTCTTTATATTTTCTTGTTAGTTATATCATAAGGCAACTCGAGTTTTATTTTGTTTTCATTGCACAATAAGACAAACAAATTTTAAGTATTAAAATCATACATAATGTCGGTACACATTCATTCATTTAATAAAGTTTTCTTAATGTCGGTACACATTTTAGAATTGGTATAAAACTTGATTACTTTAAACTTGCTATTTAATTGATTTGAGGCATCGCATTGAATTTTATTTTTGAATAACTTTTGAAAAAAATAATGCAATGACTTTTAACAATTAAATAGAACCTCAAAATGCAATTTCTGGCTCAACAATAAGCCACTGACGATGATTACTAAAGTAATCACTCGGGTGTCTGGCAGTCAACAGACATCGAAAATATTCACTGAAATTGTGAAATTATTATAATGTAGAAAGTTATAAAGTTTTATACCAATTTTATAATGCATTCAATATTTTCAACTTAAAATTAAATAGAAATGTGTGAACAGATTTAGTTAATCTGCCTAATGTTAAGTTAGTTGATCTGCCAAAACAGTATTCTGGTTACGACAACACTCATTAAAGCAAATCCGCATATTAGCATATTTTGTAAATAAGAAAATTATAACATTTTAAATTAAAAAATCTCTAATGCCTGCATAAATCTGGATAAGCGCTAATTGATTGCAATAAGAAGAAACAATAAATAACGGCTTAGTGAGCGCTATATTTTTGGCACGAGATGTGCCGCACAGTGATACTCGTGATGCCGTTCAAATTATTATTATGATTATTTTCACTTCAAACACCATCATTTGCATATAAGTGTTATGCTCTTTAACGTTAATCATGAAACGTTTAGCATCCGAGTCGATAAAGCATTATAATAAATACGGAATAATTAAGTGAAATTTTCTTTTAAAAGAAAATACTTCTACAGCGAACAAGTTATAAATTTTGAATCAAAGAATAAAAACAAAATCAAGTTTTGAAGTGGAATACAAGTTAGATTTTCAAGTCACGATTTCTATATCATATTTTTCTTCAAAACATCAGATTACAGATGAAATTTTTTTATTTCTATTTAAAAGTAAAAAATAAATTAAATCTCGTCCTGTAAAGTAAACAACATTTTCAAATAATTCTTTACGCATGAATTTCTCACTAAATGGCTTTAAGGAGTATAATAATAAACCAAAAATAGTTGTTTGCCAAATCATCATTTGTTAACATAAAAATAATTATATTGGAAATCATTCTTTTAGTTTTGAAAAATAATAGACAAAACTATTAAATAACGAATTCATTTCTAACTTTTTTTTGTAAATATCTTAAACTAAATTATGATCTAAGAAACTATTATTTAAAGATTTTCAAACCTGCGAGACCTTGATTTGGCAAAAAAGTATATATTTATATGTCAACCAAACAATTTCAATGAAAAATGTTTTTATTAAAATAACAATTAATTTCAATAAGTTTTAAAACGAAGAAAATATTTTTTTATTCTAAATCGATTAATTGTATTAGACTCGAAACTTATGTATCATTTTATTGCGAAATTTAATCAACTTTATATGAATTAGCTCTATGTAAACGTTTAATATGAGATTAGTTAATCATTTGTAATTATTTGTAGGCGAGGAGTAATTATTATTATGATAAAAATAATGTTTCAAAAATTCGAATTGAAAAGCAGCCTCAATAGGAAAATATGCCCATTAAATGGGGAATAAAAAAATGCTAAAACAGCTGATAAAAGAGCAAATCATTTGATAATCAAGCGAGACATACGAAATACACTACATATAGAGGACTCTAAGTTTTTTCGTATAGAAAGTGATTAATATGCGATAATGAATACAAAACTAGAGCCGCATTTCGTCGAAAGGAGAGTATTCAATATTTTTAGTTTATATATATAAGTATATGTGACGCATACGTGAAAAGCCGAGCAACGATTGCATTGTAGTACAACTTTCACTAATTGACACACTAACCCACTTTTTAAGACACTTGTATATTTAGAGGCATAGCAGCGAAATTGTGCGCCACTCAACCAAATCAACTCCTCCTTCGCTCGCTCGCTCTCTCTCTCTCTCTCTCTCTCTCGCTCTCTCTCGTTGTCTATTATAGTATTAACTAAACAAACGACTATTTAAAATATGATATTATTTTTCTCTCGATCATTCAAAATGTTCAAAGCAAACAATACGAGCTAATAATTCAAATGACTATTTTATACATTAATTTTCTTTATTCATTTTCCCCGTTTTAATAATGCGTTCGTTTTTTTGTCATAATAAGAATAAATATTTGCAACACAAATGTGGAGTAAGTATTAGCGAGAGATTATTATCTCGAAATTAAGTTTCGAAACAGTTTTTTATTTGTAATTTTGTATGAGTGATGTTCCAGATATGAAAACATTAAAGGGAGCGCCACATACCACAGCTATTACAGCGCGAACTCTGACCCCTCTCTAACAACAATTAATTAGCATTACTGCAGTTAATAAGCTTTCAATTAATCTTCAATCAATGCTTCATAGCTTTACTTTTCTAATCGTTAGAAATTCCATTTAAAGTCTGCATTAAAAAATTGTCGTGTATTTGAGCGAAAAATAATTTATTATGAATATTACCATTTGAAAAGCTTCGCACGCATAATATTGGCAGAAACACACACACAGGCAAACAAAAAACTATATTTGCAGCGATATAACTGTAAAACGATAGTGAAAGCTTAAGGAATCGCAAACTGAAAGCAAAGCAAAGCCATGGCAAGCGAAAGCCCGCGGCATAATTAAAATCGTGATTCGCTTTCCTCTTGACCCACTTTCGTAATGCTTTCACGATATGAAAGTGCTAATGCAGTTCTTTGCCAACAACTGTGCTCTGTGTACGCCATACACTCGCATACTCTGCATACTGTACAGGCTGTATATGTGCATAAATGCATGACGACAATCATTCAGTCAGGATTAGATAAGTTATTTAAAATTCAATTAGAAAATCGCCGAACGCTCTCTCTCTCTCTCTCTCTCTCTCTCTCTCTCTCTCTCTCTCTCTCTCTCTCTATCTCTCTCTCTCTCTCTCTCTCTCGCCAGCGTTTGCTCGGATATATCAACTAAATTATGTATCAAAAAAACAGTACAGTGTTTCGATAGATATGATAGTTTGCGCTCTGGGAAAATAAAATGTCTGTAATGAATATATACTGGCGTTTCTTACTGAGAACCAGATAACTAATAGACAAACAACAAAAGCGCCGGATTTTTAGACAACAACTGAAACAAAGCAAAAAAGCGAAACCAACCGAAACTTAAAAAAAGACTTGGCATTTGAATTCATAATCAAGACTTTTTTATTATAATCACAGATGCATAAAATAAAATAACAATAATTTTTTGCTTAAATGTTTAACTGAAGTAATTTTAGAAATAAGACACAAACACACACAAACACATAAGAAAAATAAAATATAAAAGCGCTAATTATAAATATTTGCAAGTTATTTAAAAAAATCTATTATTGCTTGCATTGAAAGACAGGCAATTGTTTCATCAGAAGTTTATGATTTGCAATAAACATTAAGTGGCGTTTTCTTAACGATTGAGTAAATTCTCAAAATGCTATGAAAACATGCAAAGTTTGGATTTAAATTTTTTTTTAAAAATCGGTGCGATAAATATTTGTCAGCGAAAAAAGTTTCAGTTAACTATATTTAAAGCGAAAAATGAGATCAAAAATTAAGCCCTAGAATGAAAGCCAAACGTTGTGCAGACGAGCGAAATCAGACGCGAAGAAATAAACAAGATTTGGACGCAGAGCTGGTGAATATCATCGATGTATTTGAGTTTTCATTATCACCATATCATGTTTCACACAACGACTCTCGTTATTACTTTGCAAATTATGTTTCCTTTTTTAATACATAAAACATTAACATTTTTCTCCAGAAAATGCGTTTATTAGAAATGATGAGAAAAAATTGTTTCGCTTGTTTACTAAATAAATATAAATGAAATAACTATGCAGTTATTAAATATACAAATCAAAAAAAGGCAAATCAAACAAACTATTGAATGAAAAGATCTTTTGTAGAATATGTAAACGCAATTTATTTTCAAATCAAATAATATTCTAATTAAATAATCTATTTTTTATGTAAAAAGCAATTAAAGGCTAATAATTAACTGCTTATAAAAGCTAACTTTTTCTGTCTCGTCAGACGTCAAACTTGGAGCGAAACAATTATTTTTATTATAACCATATTTTTTATAAAAAAAATTATTGAGGATAACTTTATATAAAAGATATAATTTATGCTTATCGCTAATAAAAAGTATATTTAAGACAATAGATAATATAATGTATTAACTAAAATGTAATTTTAATAAGAATTAGTTCAAAAGCATAATTCAATAAGATTTGGATTGAATAATGGGTATTAGAGTTGAATAAATTAATGAATTAATTGATAAAATAAAAAAGAACTCCAAAGTAATTAATTGAGCAAAATTCAAACATTTTTCCCATTTCTAAATAATGCAGTTTCGCCTCAATTATTGTCAGCAACAAGAAAAATACAATACTATGTGAAACACTTTACAAAAGTGGTGGACGTAATGCCACCACTTTTGTAATGATTGGAAATGATTGAAATTGCATCAATAATATGGATATGAAGTAAGCGTACTTTCATTTCATCACTTCTCGTGCGAATTGTATAATAAAATACTTTTGCCGTATAATAAAAGTAAAAGCACTCAAAACCAATAATTACCTGAAAGAATACATGTTTGTCGTCACAAGTTATCTAATTAATAGGTGCATATCTATTAGGCAATCAATTAATTGGATGCAAGTCTATTGCGATATTTTGTTTTTATTATTCAAAACAACAAAAACTAAAAAATGCTTGAATTGGAAAATTTTGTTCGAAGCAAAACTTTTTTTCGGAGTCGAAAAAAATTCATAAAGTATCGAAGCATACAATTACAAGGCCAGCAATCGTGGTATATCTCATCCATTCTGGATTAAAATTGAATTTTATTATATATGCCTTTTAAGAAAAAAAGTAAACTAAAAGGAAAGAAGGCATTCAAGCAATTCAGACAAACAAAAATTCGTATGCATTCAATTGAGAAGCAATAGATAACAGTGAAACCACTAAAATATAGAGTAAGAAAAAAGACAAAAACAGAGAGTGAAGGGTAGAGGTATTGCGGCATATAATGAGCAAAATTAAGCTCAGAGAGAAAAGTATGTCAAGGCAGACAAGGGGTCAGTAAGACCAGCCTTTATTGTCTTATGTTAGTGAAAAAATGTTAGTGAAATGTTGGCGTGAATCGATGCAGAAAATATGATTGCGGAAGCAAAGCAGCAATTCTTTGCCCGTTATTGCCATTAGTATGCAGGAGAGGATATGGCAAACATGGCAAACACACGGCATACATGGCATGGCTCTCCCCTCTATCCATCTCACTCTCCTCTTCGCATTCCCTCTTTCCCCGTAATAGTATGCATGGGGTGGCAAGTGTTAAATTATAAAATTTCTCTAACATTAAAGGTATAATTTTTGTTACTTGTTTTTCAAATGTACAGGTAATGAGTGTCGCCCTTGACTAATGCATATTAGTATGGATCTGGCGATACAACTTTTCAACCATCAAAAAGCGATGCCATGAAAAACCTCCCTGTTGTGCATAATAAATAGCAAAAAAATGTGTGCACACAGTTTCTTGTTTTAGAAGAGTTATAAAAGTTAGAAAACTTGTGCATATATAAAGTAAGCAAATCAACGAAATCAGGCAAATTGTATTGCATGCACAAAACTTGTTTCACTTATTTGGCGCGCAAACGGCTCTCACTCTCTCGCTCACCACACATACTCTCACTCACGCTTAACTCCTTAAGCAATTGTATTAACGCTGTATGGGTTTAATAATGAAAATGATAATGCATTCGCCACTTAAAGAAGTTCTGTTTCTCCATCTCTTAAATATAGCCTTTCAAAATCATAAAAATTAATTCCTTGGCCTAATATGTTATCCAATAAATTATCTTTACATAATAAAAGTATTTCTCAATATACAAATGAACACGTGGTGTAAACAATTTGAATTTAAAATTCTTTTATAAGCAATTAAATGGAAATACATATCAATCGATTGAACCTTAAGATTAGAATATAATTTAAAAGGATTTTCGTGAAACATGAAATTTTAATATGAATGCAATTTTTCACATAAACGATTTTTTTGAGCAGAAATTTTATGTAAAACTAGAAAAAAATAAAATATAAAATATAATATAAAGTAAAAGTAGAGTACAGGTGAACGCAAGCATTAATGTTTTAAATAAAGTTCTCCAATAATTAAGTAATAAAATTAATAATTACGTTATGCAAAATTTAATCCCAAAACAGCTTTAAAATTAAAAGCAAATTACAGGCAAACTGGAAAAATATGACTACAATTATACAAAAAAAAATTATATCTAAAAGTTCGCAGAGTTAATAACGTTTTACAAACTAAATAGAGTATAATTTCCTGAAATAATCAAAACCACGAGACAAGACGAAGAAATGTGCAAAAAACAAGCGCTAACACAACAACAAAAAAAACATAATTGTCGATAACAATCTGTTGCACTTAAGAAAATGCTTCAACGATAACGCACTTAAGCGCGCATTTAATTTACATGAAAAACAACATTCAAAACAAGTGCGCATATTTAACATTAACGAAAAAGAGTGATCGAAATGGAGTGAATTTGGACTGACCTTTAAATCCTTAAAGAAGATGCTATTCCTGGCCCAATCGACTTGAGCGAAGAGCGATTGGTCGATAACTTTGCACATTAACTCAAACAAGTCCACCTCACACTGGTTGTAAGTCTGGTTCTGCAACAAACCGAATAACTGACTCTGCCATTCCTTGTCGTCAGGCATGGATAACTGAAATTCGCGAATAAGCGCCGGAATTTTGCCGCCACTCGTCGTTAACTGCATGGCGGCCACGCCCGTGCTTATAGAGCCAGTGGCCGTCGACGGCGCGCTGTCGTAATGAAAGTGTGCGCCATTTTTCGGTGAGATAGCGTTGGGCGTGCCGGCCGTGCTCGGACTGCCGGTCGGACTGGCGGTCACCCATTTCATCAACTCGGTCGCAGCGGGCGAATGAATAGCCGGACCGGCGGTGGGCGGCGCTGGTCCTTGAGGTGCGGGCGGCGGTAACTCCGCCAACGGCGCCACTTGTGCGCCGTTCTGAGGGACGAAATGCTGCGTTCCATGAGAATTGCTTAATGTTGTCTGACCAGGTGATGGTGAAGAGTCGGGTGATGAGGTCGATGATGATAACTGTGGGATTTGTATCAACTCCTGTTTGATGCCATCAGCCGAGTAGAGGTGCGCTCCCGGCCCGTGAAGAGCTGCGATGAAGTGCTGAGAAACGGCCACTTCTCCCGGCGGGCCCGTATGGCCGTGCGGACTCATGAGCGCCTGTTGACACGGCGGACGAGTCAATTGCTTTTGACGCATCAGTTGTAATCGTCGCGCGCGATCTCTTTTGTACATCGGGCCGAACTTGTTTCGGCCACCTCTCATGCGGTCCGCGCGAACCGCTACACACCAAACAATTATTATTTCCATTTTTTCGGTAGTTTTAATTTATTTTGATACCAGATTTTTTGTTGTTTATATAAAAAAGGAAAAAAATATTAGAATTTAATAATGTTTAATATACTGTTAAATATAATTACAATATAAATAACAGCCGACACAAGCATTTAGTGATTCGTCAATTAAGCATTTTTTTATGGACAAAGATACGCAAATTATAACCTCTATATTTATAAGGGTATTAAAAAAACAATGCTAGATAAATATATTATTATGGATTAGCAACAGATTTTTTATATTATTATTATTTATTAAATTATTTATCACATTAAAAATGTGGGCGAAGAGAAGCAAAAGCACATATTTATTACTATTGCTAATTATGAAAGTTTTATACGGGCGCGAAAATTTCTACTTAATATAGTATAATAAAGTCGTATAAATGAAAAAATGAAAAAATAATAGTTTATGATTTATTATGTTTTTTTCTAGTGAAAGCCAAAATCATATGATTACTATTAATGCTTTTTAAAATACTACTTCTTTGTTTTTTAATAGGTTTTCATCAATGATAAGTGAGTGTGTGTTTTGCATAAAATTTTAAATTAAACCACTTTGAATGGCTTTTCGTTTTACGCAATAACTTCTTTTCCATAAATAATTGGCGAGCGGTCCACAAACACAATTATGAAAAATGTCATTATCACAGACGGATTACAAGGCAAAGGAAATGTGTTTCTGTTTGATTACTACCATAATTATTATTATAGCATTATCCAGCTTTTATTTTGTTTTTACAGTACGAGTGTTGTATAACATACAACAATGTCACACCTAATAGATTTGATATTGTTTTATGGCTGTCGGCCAGTTGTAAAGCGAGATATTTTTTAATCAATGCCGTAATACATGCAAGTATTGCTCATTTCAATTCATTACATATTCTATTACAACCAATTTAAATGTAAACTTTTTTTATAATAATAATCATAATAATAATCATAATAATAATCATAATAATAATCATAATAATAAACTATGATAAATCAATTTATTAATTATTAATAAAGTAAAAATAAGTTTTTCAAACATTTTCAAAACCATTTAAAGCCCGCAAACCGTGTTTCTCAACACATTATTTATGAAATGAACACAATTGAAAATGTTTGCGAAATACTAGATTTCTATGAAACTCTTATAATTTATCATATGATCTGCATTAATATAGTTCTTAAGAGATAAGCCATCAGATTATAGGACCACTATTACAAACCTCATTAAATAGAAAGCAACACAATAGGGATTTTAAAACTGTCAAACTTTCTTTGTAATACAAAAACATCAAAAGTTGCTGAATATAATGTAATGAAAAAATATTCAATCAGAAAATTTTGTAGCTCTCAGGCAAAAGAATTAAAGAAACTAAAATATAAGAAATGCGAGACTATTTGAAAAGCTAGAGACTAGAATTGTGACACCAATTGGATGGCAAGTAATGACAGTAATGGCAGCCAAATGAAAGCAAATAAGTTGAACTCCTTTTGTCGATACCAACGCCATGGCATGCATGCTATCATGCATTGATTATTTGACAAATCATATCAACAAATTTTGCTCATTTCGCTCCCAACTAAACAAAACCTAATATATCATTATATTCTACAATTTTCTTCCACCCGTTTTTTGAATTTGAAAAACCACTGTAATGCCAAACTCGTGAACAATAAAAGCTTTATGCCAGACATTTAGGCTACGTTTCAGTATTACTACATTTGATGATTTTTTAAAGGAGGCTATTTTTATTGCTTTAATTCGTCTAAAGCTAACCCAATACTGCATCTTCGCTCAAATATTTTGACCTATTTTTCATATTCACTACAGTTTGCAAAAGCAAAGCGAGCCCTGAATGAGATGATAGCGATGAAAGCAATGCCAGACTCGAATGTTTTAAAGAATTATTTAAGTTAAGATTTACTTCACCAAAATATTACGCACAGTAATAACAATTTTAAGTGGAAATAAAAGTTTTAAAAATCAATATCTTATTTGATAAACGTTAAGCTCAAACAAGTTATTAACGAAAGTAATTTTTCCACATAAATAACGCTCACAATCATAAAAATATAATTTAGAGCTCTATTAAAGTATTATTTATAAAGCGAGTCCACTAAAAAACGAAGGCATCGATATTGCAGTCTATCTGATAACGCATTTACGGAATTTGACGTGTATTTTGGGAAATGCGATCCCAAACGGGATTAACATTTTTTTCAAAAAAAAACTCTGGTAAGGAATCGGGAATCAATTGCGGAGCAACTAAGCCTCTATTGCGTTGCAGCACATTCTGCCTCATTCTGTGGCACACTTTGAAGCATCAATAGCTAAGTAGGTCACAGTCGATGCAATTGAGAGCCAGTTATGGAATTTCTTCACAATATATAGCAAATATAGCAACCAATAGGTTTCTCGCTCGCAGTTACTATTCCTATTCAAAACACAACCAATAGATAACTTTTCGAGTCTCTCTCTGTTTGCAAAACTAGATTTAAGTTGCAATCAGACTGACTGACTGTAATGGCAGTAATGGCATGGCGTGAGGGGCGCACACACAACACTACATACTGTAAAGAATGGTAATGAAAGTGGTCTCACCTTCGAGTTTCATTCCCACTTCGAGGCACTTCTGAAATCGGCAGTACGGACATCGTTTGCGCTGCGACTTATCAATATGGCAGTTGCGGTCGGCGACACACGTGTACACTTTTTTATTCTGTACGGTCCGCTTGAAGAATCCTTTGCACGATTCACAAGTGAGAAGTCCGTAGTGATAGCCCGACACTTTGTCGCCGCACACCGGACACAACTCTTCGATGCCCTCCTTAGTGTCGGGCTGGTCCTGCTGTGGCTGTTGAGACTGCGGACAGTAGTCGAGCAGCGCTGTGCCCGACAGCGACACGACCGGCGTTAGCGGACCGGCAGTTGAGGCCACGGCCAGCGTGAGCGGCGGAGCGGACTGCGCGACGGCTGGAACGAAACAGGCGTCAATGTGGTACATGCCGGCCATAGTGGGCATCACTTTGCGCTCATAGCCGTACAGACGAGCGCCAGAGAGGCCGCTGTGGCCGCAGTTGGCGCTCGTCGTATGCAACGGGGAGTGATATCCCCGGCATTTGGTTTCGGTAACGCCAGCGGAAAACACTTTTAATTTGTGAGGCAAACACTGGTGGCAATGGTCAGCACAACAAACAACAACAATAATCAGTTGAGCACTAAAGTCTCGACTCGCATATTAGCCCAAACAAAATAGTGTCAAGAATAGTATAAACAATTGTTATAAACAAAGTGAAAAATTTTGATTTAGAAGGCGTTTATGCGTTAATGTATGCGCAACGGACTCGAAACTCGCAACCGTCACGTGAGAGCTCACTCTCACTCACAACTACTCCCGTAACCCGAAAACGAAACTCAATTGAATGGCCAACACTAGCGAGTGTCTCACCAATACATACACTGCTGCATAGCGAGTGATGGCGAAACAGGTATTTCAAGTTGTGTGCATAATGCGTGAGTTAACATTAACATTGGCGTTAACGCTGTTAACGCTAACGTTGGTTGCGTCGAAATCGACAAATATAGAGAGTGAGAGTGAGTCTGAGTGTGACCCACTTAACATGCAAATCCTGACCCGCATTCAGCTATTCTCACATTCGCTCTCGCATTACTGGGTCATTGTTAAGTTAGTGGGTCACTATTAAGCCCCACTGAACTACTTTCACTTTTTAGCAAACGATGAGTTAGAAAGTGGAGAAATGCAGAGAAACGTAGAGAAACGCGTCGACACAGCGAAACACTGCGAAACACATCGAAAATTGCTCTGTTTTAAGGGATGCATGCGGTTATGTATGCTATGCTATGCTATGCATACACCAATATGCTATATATGCCAGTATGCATGTAAGTGTGTTTATGTGTTTCGCCACTATATCCACGATAGACGCCAAATATGTGTTCACATATCAATTATTTTACTTTTCTTTTCTTATGCAACACTTTGCTCAAAATTTAGTTTAAGAGACAGATTTCTCAAAATTAGGTTTATTTCTCTCTTTTTAGATGCCTATTGAGTAATCGTTTCGATACCTCATAATCTACTGCTGAGCGAATTTCCGTTACTAACAGAGATTTTGCGAATATGAATGTTTGACATGTTTGAGATGCGTTTGAGTTTTGAGCGGTGTTGGCAGAGCTCACTACCACTTCGCCCGACTTCGCCGTTGGCTAAAGTGCTTTCGCTATGGCTATGTCTATGGGCGGCTCACGCTTGGCATCACCAGAACGCTCAACGATATGCTCAATGCTATACTCAACAGGCAGTGCTCGCAATCACACTCTCATCTCAGTTGCTGTCCGTATTGCCGATTGCGGCCACTCGTATGTCACAATTGCCACACCAGTCGTGTTTGCCTCACATATTTTCCTCATTCACTTTGCAATCATTTCATTAATTTGTTAACTTTCTCTCACTCTCTCTCTCTATCGCGAGTTTGATTTTGCATTTCCTTATCTCGTTTGGGCTATCAGTTCAACATTTATCATCGTTTCGGAAAAATGTTATTTTTATGCAAAGACATGAAACTTAAGGCTTAAATATATTTATCAAATCATTTAGTCTTACTCTTGAGTTTAAGCGTTGGCGAAGCGTTGCCGCCGATCGGGCCGTCGGTGGTGTCGGCCGACTCCGTTTCGGTCACGGTTGCCGTTTCGGTGGCCATCGTAGTCGTGGTTCGCGCCGATAATCGCGACTTTCAATTCTTCGAGCCGTTGTCCGCGTCTTTATTGAAATGTATGAAAATATGAGATGTTTAGATGGTTGGCATGAAAATGGCTTTATGTGTGAATTCAAACTTCAAATCAAACGCCAAGCGAGACATAGCGAGCCATTATAGGTCAGCAAAAGTACGATACTTTCTCCCGATTGCACGCATTCAACATTCAAGTCTAATAAGACTCACTCCAACATTATTCAACACTAATAGCATTACATATGCAACACAACAAACACTGCTTTTCAAACACTAACGCCAACCGATTGTCTTCCCATTTGTTTGACTCATTTCTAATTTCGCTTAAATCACACAATTTGGCCGAAACGTTGATTTTGAAATGAAAACGTTGCCCAATCAACAGAAATAACGATAAGTGAAATGAATGTAATGTTAATCATATATGCGTGTTGTGTGCGAGCCTATGAAAGCGACGATTTCGATACAGCACTGTCTGTACTACAAAATGGTTGTGTCTGTTGTGTTGGGTTGCGATGCGCGTCACACACACGCCGCACACCAGCGCTCTCTACTGACACCCATCACGACCACCGCAACGCACGTTCGCCGCACTGCGTTCAGGTGGCGCTCGTGT